>JBBPBX010077223.1:6655-16925 GCA_038048925.1 Garcialebias charrua
GGGGGGTACCATCAGGGTACACGAGTGAAGAGAGCTGCTCAGTGAAGTTTCCTTTTCCTGGAGCGGTACCTCCTCTGCCTCAGCTTGTACAGGTGTCTGAAGTTAATGAAGAGTCCTGCAGGGGCACAACCGTTAGGTCCATCAGTTCTTTTATTGATTCAGCAGCTTGAAGTATACAACACGTTAAAATGACCAAAACACTGAATGTTCCACCATGACGCTCATGAAAACGTTAAGCTTACCGAGTTAAACCTAAATAATTACATTGTCATTGTTTAAACTGCAGAAATCACATTTCCTGCAAAACTGCAGAGAGAAGGTTTCAAAGAGCTGAAGAAGAAGCTGAAGCTTTTACTGGAGCACAAAAAAAACAGAAAATCAGCTGACAAGCTAAAATTAACAAAATGTTTGAAAGCAACAACAACAAAAAATGCCCAAAAGAGCAACACAAGTGAAAACTGCAGAGAATTAGAAAGGCATTTTTGTGTTAAAGGATCAGAACAAAAGCTGAAATTAGCTAATCTTCTTTCGGCTTCTCCATTCATCAGAGGTTGCCACAGCGAGCTAGTCGCACGAAGACTAGGCTATTGTTTTTATGCTGGATGTCCTTCCTGACACGACCACCGAGCTACCACAACCCTCTGTGTGGAGCAGAGAGCTGATGTCTAGGGTTCCCGGGGGAGCAGATGGTGGGGGTTAAGGGCCTTGCTCAAGGGCCCAGAGTGGGGCAGATGAGGGTGGAGACAGGTGTGACTGTTTCACTTTATCCCACCCACATTTTTGATGTCGTCACTATCGGGGCTTGAACCGTGAATCTTCCGATCACAAGCTCACCTTCTTAACCTCTGCGCTGCCACTCCCACTGAAATTAACTAATAAAAGTAGATAAAAAGCTGAAATTAATTCAACATAATTTATAGATGAACTGCTGTGAAATGTTGGGAACTGGAGTGGTTTTACTGTGGCAGCAACCCACTTTGCTCCAGGCTGCGTTTGAACTGGCCAACAGACCCTTTACTGCAGACCATTGTAACAATATAGGAGTTATTAGTCAGTTTACTGACTTACCTATACAGGTAACCCCCGACCTACGACCCCATCGACCTGCGAACCACGGGACTTACGAACATATCATATTTAATAAAAATATGAATTAAAAAAAAAAAAAATTTTTTTTTTTTTTTTTTGTGTTTAAATGTTCTTAATTTCATGTGTACATCACTTTGTTGCAGCTCTGGTTGTTTTAAAGGCTTTATAAATAATAATTATGATAAAAAAGATCATTTCTGATCATTTTTGAGCAATTTTTGAGCAATTTTGGGAAACAGGAAGTAGGTCTTCAGTTTACACGGTCACAAATTAATGTAGAACACCGGACGCTATTTAAGGTTCAGTCACTGGGGTCTCCGGTCACAAATTAATGTAGAACACCGGCGGACGCCATCTTAGGTTAGCTGCCGAGAGCTGGACGAAGACTGGTGACCAGGATGGCTTCATATGGATTAATTACTAGCTGGAAACGTCTCTGTGAACTTTGTGGATGTCTCAGGCAGGAGCGGATTTATCGCCGATCGTGCCAGGCCGCCGTGCGAACACCTCCAGCCGGCCTGGCTACACCTCCGGCCTGGCTAGCTCCAGAGCTAACACTGGAGCTAACACGGGAGCCGGCCTTTTGAACACTGGTGACCAGGATCGCATCATGTGGATTAATTACTAGCTGGAATAGCTCTGTGGACGTCTCAGGCTGGAGCAGCGGCTGGAGCAGCAGAAGCTGCAGATTGATCGCGCCGCCGCTCCAACACTAGCTCATGGCTTGGCTAGCAGAAGCTAGCCAGCTAGCTAACACAGGCCTGGAGCAGCTGCGGTGGCGCGCTGCTCGGCCCGACAACAATCAACGCATGGCAACCTAAGATGTCGGCTTTGACCATCTCAAAGTAAGAAAATATATTTTTATTTATTCTGTAAATGTGAATAGCAATGTTTAACATTACAGTACACTACTTTACATGCTTAAATGTGTGCGCGCGCTCCGTTAGCATGATAAATAAAGGTTGAATGAATGAATGAATGAATAATTTTTTTTTTTAAATATAATTTTCACCCCCTACCTACGAACGGATCGAGCTGCGAACCGTTCTCAGGTCCCGATCTCGTTCGTAACACGGGGGTTCCCTGTAGTTTAGACGTGCAGGTATGAGCAGATTTTATCTGCACAAACTGCCACCAAGTTCACGGGGTCTCAACTTTTTCAGAATAAATCAACAAATCTAACGATGGGATTAGCCAGTAATGTAATTTCACGCTTAGACTTCAATTTATGTTGGTCTACCAAAAGAATAGACCTTTTATTGAAACTATCACAAAAATTACATAAACATTTGTATCGATATTAGCTCTGATTTAATAACTACGTTGACAAGAATTCAAATTAAAACAAACAGACAATTAAAACTTAACTGTTGGCACAAAACTTGACAGATTAAATACTTATGAAAAATAAGAAATAGGAGGAAGGAGATGAATGGAAGCTAAGTTAACGGAAGTTAATTATTTTGAAAACAACCAGGGTGGCAAGCTTTCCCATACGGATCTCAGCTGGGCTTCCCACACGTTCAGGACACAATCAACGCCTCGTTACCTGTTGACGATACGTCTTGGAGATAAGAGTTGAGGTTTGTGGACACTAACGGACTGTGTTGTCCAGTTCACGCCCAGATGACCTCCGCGCGTGTGAGCTGATTCAGACGAGTGAGAAGAACCGCTTCTCCCGGCAGGAACAGACTCCAATCGCACTGGTTGAACTTTCAAAATAAAACTTTAGAAAACAAATTCTTCAGAAAGGAGAGTGAATGGATCAAAGTAAGGCTTTACTATGATCCCCGCTGAGACGTGGGTCGTTGACATATGACCGGGACGTCTCCAGCTTTCAGAGAGGAGAGACAGGTTGACCGTTCGTTCTCCTCCAAAACTCTAACTTCCAAATAGGAAGTGCCCATTATATGGGGGAGGTGGGGTCTCCCCACCTTCTTAATAACTATTGGCTGGTTTTAACAAAATAAGAGATGGATTTTCATCTCATAGGCAGAAAGTCTCTTGACGGAGACAGGAAAACTGTTTACCGAATCGGCCAGATGGCCTGTCCTGTTGCGTCTAGCTTGAAGACAAAACAAGAGAAGGCAGAGAACAGCTCTTACCCTGACTTCTGCCTTAGAGACAGAGCCTGCTTGCTTTTGCAGAAATAAAACCAGCAGAATGTCGCAGTCATGCAAGTAACAGATCATCATTAAAAATGACAAAAATATACTGTAGATCAAATCTGAATTAACACACATTAAAGAGAAAGTTCAATCTGATTAATTAGTGTCCATTAATTCATAATAATTGTTAAAATATATAAGTGTCCATCTGTCTCCTTGAGGTTCAAGCAAGTGTAACACTGAGTGATTCAGAGAGGTGTAGAGAGGTGTACTTGAAGGTCAAGACAGAAATATCAGAGGCTAGGTGTATCACTACAGTCCCCCTTTTTGGAAGTCATCGCCTGTCCTTGGAGATGAGTTCCAACACGAAAGGATACCACCGAATGTCTCTGACCTCTATGTAATCCAGCAAATGGAAAAAGAAAAATCAAAAAGTTCAAAATTATACTCCCATAATGTTTTTGGAAATTCCATACTGTTCGTAGGTAATCCCATTGCGGCAAGCTTTTAATCCTTTGGAAAACATAGTCTGTTAACCCATGGAGAACCGAGTCTGTGATCCCTTGGAAAACAAAGTCTTATAATCCACAACGGTAAATCCACAACGATGGGGGTTATTGATTTCATCAGCAAGAATGGGTGTTAATCAGCATGTAGAGGGGATCCCTCGATTGAAGCAGAGGAGGCGGGCCTTGGATGAAGGTTGAAGACCAACGTTGGATCAGCAGGTCCCCACATCGAAGGTTGCAGGCTGGATGGCTTCCAGTCGGTGCCACCCTGGTTCAATGTGTCATGCAATTATGTGGTTTTAGGTGGGCTTATGATAGGGATTCTACATTAAGCCTTACCTATATGCACCTGGTATGTAAGCTATCATGGATTAGATCAGCTAAAATTACCAATTAAGGGGTGGATCAATGCTGTAAAAATCAGATATAGGGATCTATACCTATAGAAATGGGGAGGGCTTCTTTAACGAAGGCCTCTTCATTCAAACTATTCCTCCATTCATTATTTAGTTTAGGTTAAACTAAAATAAAAAATGAAACTAGTTTGGTCTAAATGTCTGTTGTCTTTTAGACGAACGACGCAAGATTTGGTAATCCCTAAAAATTTTGAAGTCTATGGCGAGACTCATCAAAATGAATAGATCTAGAATAGAAACGATCGCATCGGTTCTACCTAAATGATTGGGAGATCAGTGTAGATTATAGTACCTTAAGTAGTATTAATCTACTATGACTCTTCAAAGATTGAGATCTTTAACAAAATGAACAGCATGTTGGCATAGTTAAAATCCATTCAAGTTTTCAACTTATCAACAATCAAAACCTCTTTTGGCTGGGAGTGTTCAGAAAACAATAACAACTTCAATAACACAAAAGTAGCAATTAAGCAACTAAAAACAACGTTTCACTACGTCAAACTCACTCTGGTCGTCAGATTCCACGTCACACACAAGAAAAACAGTTCTTAGCTTTATAACCGATGTCAATTAAATCCTGCAGATTTAAACGGTTGTTAAGGTTAGTTTTTGTTGTGGGTTTTATGCTTAGCGTTTCTAAGTTCTAGTTGGAACGGTTTCTTTTCGCAACTAGAATAGTTTAAACTGTTTAAGCTTATTTACTATCCTGTGCTTGGACGACCTTCTTTTCCCATGAAGTCTTTGAGTTTGCGAGAGCTATGTCATTTGTGGGGTTATTGAAATCTTTGTCCTTGACATGGGCATGACCTAACATCACCCCCCTGTGGTCATGAGGGACCACGCGCACAGGTGTGGACGTCCGTCCATGGGCACGAGTTAGGATGCCTTTGTTTAGTTTAGGCTGTTTACGCAGCTTAGAGTAGACAGTACGCAGGAACTTCCTAGGCTTCGGCCAACGTACCTCTGTACGTTTACCTCTCTCTGCGTAATGCAGGTGTGTCACAACCGTCGGCGCCGTCGCAGGCGTGTCACTGTCGTTGTGATGTATGTCTTCCCACTTCATGAATGAAGAGGTGCTCTTTGAGTCTGTAAGAACTATGTCATCTCTGAGTAGTTCTAGATTCAAATGCTCTTGAACCAAGGTTTCATTGAAAGCTTGGATGATAACTGAATTACCTGTCCCAGAGGACAGCACAGCGTTCTCGGTGTGTGATCCTTGGATCTCTACACCGTCCTCTACCTGTGGTAGGAAGTGTGAGTCTGCCCCCCTTTTGATTAAGGAGGGGTCCTCAAAATCAGTACCAATGAAGTCCAAGTGACTGTCAGAGTGTTGTAGACTGTCACCTTGTGGGCTCAGATGTCCTTGAACCAAGACTTCACTGCAAGCTTGGCTGTATGCCGAATTACCTGTCCCCCAGGACAGTACAGCGTCATCGGTGTGGGACCCTTGGATCACCACACCTCCCTCTACCGGTGGTAGGTAGTGTTCAGCGAGTGCTGAAGGTGTCAGCTCGCAGAGGAGGTCCTCGTGATGGGCCAGAGTCTGGTCCAACTGTTGAGTCTCCTCTGTCTCACCTGTAGTTGAAGGTTCACTTACCGGGTCTGTGGTCTTGGTTGGGGAATCCAATGTGACCTTAGCGGTACCTGTTGTTAGACAGTCAGTGTCCTGACCTTGGTGAGGTACCACGAATGGCAGTGGACTGCTCACTGTGGCCCACATCGTCTGATTGCCATAATTTATAATCGCTTCAAAGCGATTTATAAAATCTTGGCCAACCACAAATGGAGCCCGGAGTGAGTCAAGATCAGACACATATACCGGGTGGTATAGTGACATCTCGCCAATCTGCATGTGAACCATGGCTATTAGGGTTGTTCTCGTCTTTGCGAGGCCCAGTTGATCACCATAAGTGTCTTTCACAAAGGGTATTTGCCTGCCAACATCGTTAGCGGCGGTCCTTAGCTCCTCAAACAGTTTGGCTGACATGACAGACACGTCTGAGCCGCTAACCAGGAGTGCTTCTTGCTCTAGGACCCCTTCCAATGTGAGTGGGAGGTAAGCTCTCTTAGCTTTACCCCTTCTTACAAAGTGACACAGAAACCGTTCAGGTTCTTCCACACGTGTCTGTGTACGTGTGACTCTGTCCGTGTAATCATCGTCGCTGTCAGCATCATGATGGCTGTCTGCCTCATGACCTTCAGGATGTGGATTTTCAGCAATTTGCTTGCTGTCAGCAACTGGACTTTCAGGACGCTGATCATCAGCAATTTGTTTGCTGTCAGCATTTATGTCAGAGTTGACGTTGTTGATGTCAACTGTGTGCACTGAGTTGTAGCAAAAGGCAGTGCTGCGCGTCGCTTCGTCAGGTTGAACAACGTTGTTTGTGTTATCATCAAGGACCACGTCACACGTTGTCTCAGCTTGGTCAACCACTGTAACATTCAAATCATTTGACAAACAAACCACATCCTCAGTCACGTCCTCGCGCGGAGGCGCCGCTTCCATAATCTGGAGCATGTGTGACTCATTGCATGTCTCGAGCGGGGCAGGGGCAGGAGGGCCGCTTCTCGGGGGCACATGTCGGGACAGACCACTTTTCAAAGGGTCACGGTACCCAGACATCAACTTCTCTCGAAGTTCACCCACTGTGAGACCTAGGTGAGAACTCTTTTGGTTCGATCTGAACCATCTCGGTTCATCTAGAGAGCGAACATCTGCCTTTTGCGGTTCATTGCTCCTCACAGGGTTTTCAACCTGAGGGGCAGGGGGTTCAGAACTCCCCGTGAACCGACCAGAGTCACTGTTCCAGCTGGAACTGATCTGTTGTTTGTTATCATGAAAAACCTGTGTCCTCTCGCACTTTGAAGGAGAGGGAACCTCTACTACTTCCTGCGAGTGGGACGTGACCTTTTGACCTGTACAAACCTCTGATGGTATCCTAGGTTGTATTTCGGCCTCAAAAACTGACGCAGCATATTGTCTTATCACTTCCATGGAATCTTTTTTGCAATCAACCTTGAAATGAACACATTTCATTTGAAAAGGCATAAGATTCATAATGAAAAGACGTTTAAACTCCATATTTTCCTCTAATCCAGGAATAGTTTTTCCCCCGGAGTAGACCGAGATTAGCCTGTCGTAGAATGACAGGGGATTTTCCCACTTATCCTGACGGACGTTCCTAGCAGCTAAGTAATTAGCATACGATGAAGCAGATTCCCCCAAAATGCAGGAAGCACGGGCAGGAATCCCAAGGCCCCCATCCATCCATCTAGGATAGATAGGAGAGGAGCCCCCCTCAGGTGGTTCACCTGTTTGAACGTCCATCTTTGTACTGATGTTCTGTGAAAAATCAAATAAAGTGGGTCTCATATCGCAGCTTGCAAATATGCAAAGTGTATGAGCTGCTCAGAAAACATCCAAGATGTTAAATGAAATAAAAATCAGTGATGTCTAGTAATTTGTCGACCTGTGACAAGGTCAAACAAAAACGGCTGTCGTTGTGAGATTTTTGTGAAAATCAAAACAAAAGAACGCCTCATGTGTGTTATTTTAAACTCGCAGTTTAAAACAAACAGGGACAGAGAGCCAGTTTTGCACAGAATTAAAGATAAACTGTTAAGTTTTATCTAAAAACATACATGTCTGTATTAAATCTGTGTAACTGTTCTGCCATCAACATTTGATTATATGTGAAAATCAAATTCAAGTGTGCTGTGAGTACAATATTCTCAAAATGTTTCCCGTTTAAAACAGGAACAGTTACCATGTACACATTACAGGAAGACTGCGTCTTCTAATGTAACCAGCAGGGGTCACAGCGCTGGGAGTGAGTTTATCACAGCGACTGTAATTTCTCTATCTGACCGCTATAGAGGCGCTGTTATCACCAGTGAGCGCAGCCGTAGCTTTCAGCCCACTGACATCTAACACGGATGAAAAGCATCAAGCAGACAGACCCAAAGCGTTACGTGGTACAGCTTCAAACCCAGGCTCACAAAACGAAATCATGTGAGCAAAATCGGTTGACTGTGAAACCTTTAAACTGCGTTTAAAAGAAATAAGGTCGGTCCTCATAAAACCGGCAAAATCGGTGTCACGTGACCTGGTCACATGGCGATCGGCAGTTTTTCAGAGCAACCGGCTCTGTCCCCCCACTAAAATCTCAAAAACACCGCGATTAAACAGTCTTTTCAAAGACAGTAATGGACAAACAAACACGGAAACTCGTCTGAGACAAGCTGTGAAGTGAAAGTTGACGAGGAGCGGGCTTCACCCACTGCGCATGCGTCAACACTCACAGCGAAATCGACCAATCACAGCGAAGACAGAACTGTAGTTCTAAAACCCAAGTGTTCATGGGAAATTGTGTCTTCCAAACCCAACGCCGCCCACAGGCGACGTGCCGTTCGAGCGGTGCGTTCACGGACCTGCGGTCTTTTGAACTCTAGCGAGGAACGGACTTTTTAACGTTCTAAAACAGTCATAAATACCGCAAAACACCGCGGTTAAGCCAGTCTTCGACGATATTACGTGCATAGAACTCGAACAAAACAAATAAACTGTTAGAAATGTGTGCAAAAATGAATCTGACAACCAGAGTCTACAGAAACCAACGTTCTTGAACGCGACACACAATGGACCAATCACAGCGTTTTAAGCAGCCATCTTGTCGGTACCGTTTAGCATTAGCTCGGCTCAAAGTACTGGACTCTCTTCCACAAAATAAACGTATTTTTACACCGCAGAAAATACCGTCAATGAGCTAAAACACAACCAAGCTAACTCTCACGCCCCCAGGGGAGGCAGCACTCTAACCGTGTACAACAACGGACTTTACGTCAAACGGAACCGGAATACATCCGGTCCAAGCGAAGTGGGTTTTTCCCGAACCTCGGCAAACACGTTGTAACAGATTAGGTAAAATGGAGCAGCAAATGTGTGAAACAGACCTTCAACAGCAAACCGCAGATGTAATAAGATGAAGCAGTGGTGACACGGCGGTCACAAAATGAACAATGCAAGCAGCCTCGTGACACGTAATGAAACGTCTCACAAAAACAAACAAAACATTTATCACTCAGCAGCTTCAAACAGACGTTGAAATGTGAAATATCAAATAATTCTATCGGCAAAATAATCCAGACAATGCCACGATCAGCAACTCCCGGACACTCCACCAGCCAGAACTATTCTTATAAGACCAAAACCAGGATGCAAAACTAATGCCAACAACACCGTAACAAAAATAAGCTACAAAAACAACTTATCAATTTAATCTTTCAGCAGACCCATACGCGGCCACCAATATGTAACAATATAGGAGTTATTAGTCAGTTTACTGACTTACCTATAGTTTAGACGTGCAGGTATGAGCAGATTTTATCTGCACAAACTGCCACCAAGTTCACGGGGTCTCAACTTTTTCAGAATAAATCAACAAATCTAACGATGGGATTAGCCAGTAATGTAATTTCACGCTTAGACTTCAATTTATGTTGGTCTACCAAAAGAATAGACCTTTTATTGAAACTATCACAAAAATTACATAAACATTTGTATCGATATTAGCTCTGATTTAATAACTACGTTGACAAGAATTCAAATTAAAACAAACAGACAATTAAAACTTAACTGTTGGCACAAAACTTGACAGATTAAATACTTATGAAAAATAAGAAATAGGAGGAAGGAGATGAATGGAAGCTAAGTTAACGGAAGTTAATTATTTTGAAAACAACCAGGGTGGCAAGCTTTCCCATACGGATCTCAGCTGGGCTTCCCACACGTTCAGGACACAATCAACGCCTCGTTACCTGTTGACGATACGTCTTGGAGATAAGAGTTGAGGTTTGTGGACACTAACGGACTGTGTTGTCCAGTTCACGCCCAGATGACCTCCGCGCGTGTGAGCTGATTCAGACGAGTGAGAAGAACCGCTTCTCCCGGCAGGAACAGACTCCAATCGCACTGGTTGAACTTTCAAAATAAAACTTTAGAAAACAAATTCTTCAGAAAGGAGAGTGAATGGATCAAAGTAAGGCTTTACTATGATCCCCGCTGAGACGTGGGTCGTTGACATATGACCGGGACGTCTCCAGCTTTCAGAGAGGAGAGACAGGTTGCGTTCGTTCTCCTCCAAAACTC
>JBBPBX010077225.1:0-16924 GCA_038048925.1 Garcialebias charrua
ACGTGTGACCGAGTCCCCCAGTGCTTCTCTAGCGATTTGGTGAGCCAGCTCCAACCGTTCCCTCATCTGTTGCACATACTCTGGAGCAGTGGGTTGGTTTTCTGGATCAGGAGGCAAACCTGCGACAAGGTCCACTGGTTCACTTACTTCTCGGCCCCACATCATAAAGTTTGGAGAGAAACCGGTAGCACTATGCTTGGTTGCCCTGTATGCCATAACAGCATAAGGAATCATCAGGTCCCAATCCCAATGACAGTGTTCTGCTGTAGTAGCCAGGATCTTTTGGAGGGTGGCGTTGAAACGCTCGACCTGACCGTCCGACTGCGGCCTGAATGGTGTTGTGTGAGTCTTGTCTATCCCAAACAAACTACACATCCCTTGGAACACCTCAGACTCGAAATTGCGTCCCTGGTCACTGTGTAGCGCTTGAGGGATTCCATAGCGGCACACCCACTCACTAGCAACTATACCAGCAACAGTTACAGCTCGCTCATTTGGAATAGGAAATGCTTCAGTCCACTTTGTGAAATAGTCTTGTATCACAAGCACATAGCGGTTTCCACGTTCAGTCTCGTTCAGTGGCCCCATAATATCCAGTGCAATACGCTCCATAGGAGCTCCTACCTGGACTGTTCCCATAGGAGCTTGTGGTGTCTTCTGCGGTCGAGCCCTGGATGCACAGCTGATACAGGTTTTACACCAGAGGGCAACATCCTCCCTCATGTGGTACCAGTAGTATCGGGTCCTTAATCTGTTCAGGGTCCGCTCTACACCAAAATGTCCACCCACTGGCCCTTCGTGCATCTGCCTCAACACGTCAAGTTGTAGTTTACGTGGCAGTACAATTTGTGGGTAGAATTGGGTGTCATCGAGGCAATAGAATCGACGGACTAGAACTCCATCTCTGAAGTAGAGTCGTTTCCATTGAGTCCAGTATGTCTTAGTGGCTGGGCTGCATGGTGAGACAACAGGCCATGGGGGGCGTTTATCACTGGCCTTCATCCAGCTGCGTATGGGTGCAATGTCCACATCAGCATCCTGGGCCTGGCTCAGCTCCCCCATGGTCCAACCATGAAACAAGGAAGCTGTGTCAAGAGTCTTAGCCACGTATATTTTTTCAGTCAATTTCACAGTGCATCCATCAGTATGAGCATTCTGATGCGGTTTGTCTGTATCAGTGGAAGTGTTTTGGTCTAAAGTCTCTATATCTGATGTGAGGGTGTTTTGACTTACCCCCACTGGACAAACTGCTGTGGTGGGTGGTCTGTCCTCTACCCCCACTGGACAAACTGCTGTGGTGGGTGGTCTGTCCTCTACCCCCACTGGACAAACTGCGGCAGTGGGTGGTCGGTCCTCTACCCCCACTGAACTCAGCAACAGGGAGCTGGTGTCAGAGTTCAAATCACACTGGACAGCTTGATGGTTGATAGTTTTGGGTGATGTAGAAAAATTTGGCACTTTACATGGGCAGGACTGGCGGCAGGGTCTCCTGGAGAGGCTGTCAGCATTGGTGTGCTGTCGACCCGGGCGGTGGATAATCTCAAACTCATATTCAGCCAGCTTCTCAAGCCATCGAGCTAACTGTCCTTCTGGCTCTCTCATTTTGGTCAGCCAGCGCAGACTGCTGTGGTCCGTACGCACCTTGAACGGCCGGCCGAGGAGATACTGGCGAAAATGGGATGTGAAATCCACTATGGCCAGAAGTTCACGTCTTGTTGTGCAGTAGTTTTGTTCAGGCTTTGCCAACTTGCGACTGCCATAAGCCAACACTCGTTCCACACCCTCCTGCATCTGCGACAGTACAGCACCAATGCCGGTGTCACTCGCATCAGTGTCGAGTATCATTTCACCGCAGTCCAGGGGATAGCCAAGAATGGGGGCTGAGGTGAGACGACACTTTAACTCGTCGAAAGCAGCTTGGTGTTCAGCATGCCACTGGAAACGTGCATTTTTCATGGTTAGGTTATGAAGGGGTTCAGCAATAGATGCAAAGTCTTTTACAAATCGGCGATAGTATGAGGCCAGGCCGATGAAACGTCGAACCTCCTGGATGGACGATGGAGTGGGCCACATTTGGACCTTTTGGACCTTGCTGGGGTCCGTAGCTATACCCTGTTCAGACACTATGTGACCTAGGTAAACCACCTCGCGGCGGAAAAGGCAGCATTTGGCAGGTTTTAATTTCAGGTTAGCTTGTTGGAGTCTGTAAAACACCTGGTCAAGCCGCTGCAACATTTCTGACACATTCCTCGCCAGCACGATGATGTCGTCCAGGTAGACCAGACAGGTCTCCCATTGCATGCCAGCTAAAACACGGTCCATCAGCCGCTGGAATGTCGCCGGGGCGTTGCATAATCCAAACGGCATGACATTCCACTCAAAGAGACCTGTCCTGGCGCAGAATGCAGCTGCTTTGCGTGCTCTCGGCGTCAGCTCCACCTGCCAGTAACCTGAAGTAAGGTCCAACGTGCTGAACCATCTGGCAGTAGACAGTGTATCCAACGTGTCCTGGATACGGGGCAGAGGATACGCATCCGGTATGGTTCGCTCATTGAGAACCCTGTAATCGATGCAGAGCCGATAGGTCCCATCCTTCTTACGTACCATAACTATGGGTGAGGCCCAGCTGCTGTGGCTGCTTTGGGCGAGACCGTTCTGTAGGCTGTCATGTATCTGCTGGTTGGCGTATTGTTGCTTCTCTTTCGCCATCTTACGTGGAGGTTGTTTGATCGGGGCACCTGGACGAAGTACAATATCGTGCTGGACGAGGTTGGTTCGGCCCAGGTCAGTAGGCCCAGTAGAGAACACATGTCCATAAGTAGAAAACAAACGTTTAAGTTGGAGACATTCACCATCATTGAGGTCCCTAGAGCTCTGGGCATAGAGCTCTTCCAGGTGCAGAGGAACTACAGGGGAGCTGGCTGGTGAGTCTGCGGCCGGTGAGACATAGGAAGACTGCATGGCTTCAGCTGGCTGGAGGAGACCAGCCATGGATCCTTCTTTGATGGTCACAGCTTTGTTGCCAGGATTAAAGAGGCGAAGGGGGACCGTTTTGGACGTCTGGGGATGAACTAAAACTCTGGCGAGGAGTACTTTGTGTTTCTCCACAAAACCCTTGGTGGGGCTAAGTATCATGTCACTGCGGGCTGTCCCACTTAGATGCACGCTGCCCTTCACAACATACTCCTGTCCTGGTTCCACCACCACAGTTCTGGATATTTTCACTGCATGCGACTTCAGGTCAGATTCAGATTGGTAGTAGGGCACTTCTTCACCAAACAGAATGATGCGGTGTCTGCCAAAATCAAGACGGGCTTCAGCTTGTGTGAGGAAGGGATGCCCCAGCAGCACTTCTAACCCTGTTATATCTGCTACAATAAAATCTACATCCACCTGACGATTGTTGATGCTGACAGGTATCTGGGCCTCACCCAGCACTGGCACATCTACAGGTCCCACCCCCAGTAAAGTCTCAACAATTGATGAATGCAGCTGAGGTCTCATGTCAGGATGGATGGAATTAAAGTAGCGCAACGGCAGCACATTTCTCCGTGCCCCACTGTCCAACACAGCACACACCTCCACTTCATAGATTCGCATGAGGATACTCATTTCTTGGCTATGGCCTTTCAGGTGGAGCACGGTGGGTTCTTGGGTATCACCGGAGGAGCTACTGAATGTCAAAGCTTTGGTGGTCTTGTGGGGCGAGGGGCACTGCTTCTGGATGTGACCCCAACCTTGACAATTGTGGCAACGGACTCTCCCCTTCGCCAAATTTTTGCGGTTATTAAAGGCTGAGGGTGGGTGTGTGGCAAACTGATTCGGTGAAGGGTTGGTTACAGGTGTAGTTTTATTAACACTTTCATGTTGGTCATTGGCTCTGACTACAGCAGCTCTGGGCCGTCGTTCAACCATGCCGCGGGCTCCTGACTGCATGGTACTGGTGACATAAGCTGCAGCCCTTTTTGTGGTCTCATGAGCATGGGCTATTTCATATGCACGGGCGAGCGTGGCTGGTCGTTGCTCTAATAGTTTCTGAACTATTTCAGCATCACCCAAACCGTTTGTGAAAACTTCAACAGCAATAGAGTCCTGTTCAGCTTCTGCTCTGCCACCATAAGCCACAGCCACTTTCCCGTAAATATCGTCTCTGAAAACGTGCAGGTCCTCTCCATGTTTCCGTACACGCTGCCTCAGCTCTACTGCAACCGCAGCGGCATGATCAGAAGATGGGCCGTATGCAGTTTCCAGTTCGTCCACCAGGCGGCGGTAGTCCCATCTGTAAGAGCGAGGGTTTCTGTGGACAATGGCCCCCGCTGCGCCAACCAGGCAGAATTTCAGCTGCACTGTCATAGTCTTTTCGGACCAATAGTTCGCTTCGGCGCAGCTCTCAAACCTGTGCAGAAATTCTGTCCATGGTGTGGTACCGTCGTATTGGCCCGGACGTAAGGTGGGGACCCTCTCTCTAGGATCTCCATCCTCCTCACTGTCGGATAAAGGCTGCTGCACCATGAAACGAGTTTTATTTGGTTTTAATCGGGGCTGGGGCCGTGCAGGGGTTTGCTTGTAGCTTATCGTTCCATCCAGGTTATGAGAAGGGGTACAATGCACAGCTGGAAATGTCACTGGGTTGACAGGGGCCGGCGTGCTGTGCACAAAACTTTGCATATGAGCAGAAGTAAATGGGTTGGAGTCCATATAATTATCTTTCATTTGAAACGTGGGGGTTGAGTAGAAATGCATTTCGTCATCTGCAGCCCCTCCATGAGCGTTATAACCTTGACATTTGGCATCAATGAATGGATTTGTAGGAGTAAACTGTGGCTGAGCAGGGTCTTGGCGCAGTGCAAACATGTCCCCTCCTTTAGCGTACGAGCTAAAACAGCGTTCATCACACAGAAAAGGGTTGTAATGTTCACATTTCACATCTTTGGCAGCTTTTCTGCTCTCAGAAGAAATATCCAATGTCATAAACGGGTTGGAATAATCTGTTTCAAACCCATAGTCTTTAAAGGAGCGGGCGGCGGCGTCCATCTTGTGGTTGTTAAATAGCAGGCTAATATAGCAGGCTAATGCAGTCTCTCGGCTTTATTGCTAGCCGTTATTATCTCTCTCATTCAAAGCTCACCACTTGTCCAGCAAGGCGAAGAGGTCCCTTCGTGGTCGCCAGTGTTAACCTTTCCTGCTCAGTCTTTCATCCGTGGTCAAAAGACACAGGGGAGATCTTCCTCCAGGGCTGAAGTCTCTGCTTCAGGGTTAACTCCCTCACTTGCCTTGCACATAAACCACACGGTGGCTGCAGGTTAATCCTCTTGTTTTTAATAATAATTCTAGCCAACAGGTGCACAAACAGACTTTCTTACAGCCGCGTTTTTACTTTGCCGTTTACTTTTCTCCACACACACACCGTCACGTCTTGCTCCTCTCAACACGTGCAGAACATGAGCACGTAGCGCCCTCTTCTGGCCGGCGGACGGCCGACACACATCTCACCCTCCCACACACACCACTCACTGAGCCATTCATCACATGCAGTGGAGGCACTTTCTGCAACACCACGGAGCTCAAATGTTCACCGAGAAGTTGCTAAACTTCATCATAATTAATGACCAACAGCTATCAGCTGTAGCAAATGAAGGATGTCGCAGCTTGATACTTGCAGCCAACAGTAAACAATCATAAAAAAGCACATTAATTCAAAATCATAAGAAAACTGTATTAAAAAAACAAAATGAAACATAAAGTCAGAGTCAGATACTTTAATGTCATTCGCACCACATGTGGTACATGTGATGAAACGAGTTTATGTACACAGGGTCCCAGTTACATCCATCAATAAAAAGTAAAAGAAAAACAGTAATAACATCTAAGATATGAACTAAGAAAATTATCAACTAAAAATACACTAAGCACTAATATCATAGAAAACATCACTCCAAACAGCTACATTATAAAACAATGTAAAATACTAAAAACAGGAACATGTCTGTGTTGATTTATGCCAAGGACTTATCAGATGTAAAGCTATTTAACGTTTTATTGAACTCATTTATTCATTCATTTAAAAGAGACGAAATAAAACAAATTCATCAAAATGAAAACACTGAATGAAGAGTGCAGAAAGAAGAAAAAAATTCCCCGATCTATGCTCATTGATTCTTATATCACCTCATTATAATGAACATTGAACCAGTCCGGGATTTGGCTTGTAGCAAATTTGGTTTTTTGGCCCTCTGTGTATTTGACTTTGACACCCCTGCTTTAAATATTTCAAATGCACAAATACTATGGTTTGTCAAGCAAACAAATATATATTACCTCCTTGCTACTTGGTTAAAAAACTATGTAAAAATGTGGGTTGAAATCTTCCAATAGGATAAACAGCGCCACCCAGTGGCTTGATGAGTCACATGCAGATACAGTGAATCCCCTCGTCTTGTTTTTCTTTCTTTTTGCTTGATTTGCTATTTTTGTTGTCTGTCAAGAGTGAGGGTAACAGTAAACTACTGAAGTCATTTCCTACAGCATGCTAATAAGCATACCGGTACTTTGTGGTGGATTTACCAGGAGCTGCAGAAGTGTTTAAATAAGTGGTTATAAATTATTTCAAAACAATTAAACTCTCTTCCACATAACTGACTTTTCCAGATTAAGTGACGTCTCCCACAGTTTACCATCTACATCTCTGCTGCTCGCCTGAAACCAAAAACGTTTTGTTTCATTGCTCCTTTTTGTTTCTAAATCTTACTTTTAACCTACAAAGCCCTCAACAACCTAGCTCCGTCTTAGATTACAGACCTTATTGTCCCATATTTTACTAACAGAGCACTTCGCTCTCAGACTGCAGGCTTACTCGCTGTTCCTAGAGTTTCCTAAAGCAGAATGGGAGGAAGATCTTTCAGTTATCAGGCTCCTCTCTTGTAGAACCAACTTCCAGTTTCTGTCCATGAGGCTGACACATTGTCCAGTTTGAAGACTGGGAATAAGACTTTCTTTTTTTATAAATCCTATAGTTAGTGTTGACTTGTTATGCTGCTATAGGCTCAGACTACTAGAGGACAAATTGATCTCATCTCCTTAAATGAGTTGTTAAGCCTGGTTCTGCTAAAGGTTTCTTCTTCATGAGGGAGTTTTTCCTTTCCACTGTCGCCTTGCTCAAGATGAGAGTTCTGTGATGAAGTTAAATTCAAAGCAGTCTGCTCCTCAGATAAATAATGTTAATTTACTTTTTATTCATATGAATGTTTCTGTTCAGTGTTGTGACTTTCTGAATTGAATTGTTTAGCAAAACTAAAATGTAATGCAGGAAATTAAAGACACTTTGATTTGATCCTAAAGGAGGTAATTTCCTTCTCCTCCATTTGAAGGAGAAGGAAGCTTTCTACAGTTTCAGAAGAGCATGTCGTTTTAGTTTGAGAAACACAAACTAAATGTTGCTTTTGTCTGGACTGAAGATTTTTTTAGTGATACAGAGAAACAACAAAATAAAGTGCCGCAAAGTTTCTGAAAGCTGTGCTCAACAGTTGCTGTGTCTCTGACACAAACACACTCGGAGACTTTACTTTCGTGATAAAACGACGATTCCTTTGCTTCCGTGTTTGACTTTGTCATTTAACTAAGTGCGCTCTCTCTTTCGCCCGCTGCTGTAGACGTGAAGAGCTGGCTGGTGATGTTTGGCTTCCAGCTCAGCAACATAATCCCAGGATTCCCTCGACATTCGCTCTACTTTGTGGAGCCGCCGTACGAGCTGCAGGCCACCCAGCACTGTGAGAACGGACAGGTACGGTCAGCCATGTAACAAAACATGCACTAAAATATACACAACTACCGTATTTTCTGGAATATAGGTCGCACCTGAATATAAGTCGCATTGTCCAATTAATGCCAAAGAATTGGAAAAATCCATATACGTATAGGTCATACCTGAATATAGGTCGCACCTACGTCAAAATGTGGACCGTGTTTAGCTCTGCTGCAAATGTCTGCCACAGGAGTGCACAGCAAGGCTTTTAAGAAGATTAACACTTAAAAACAATTATTTGTTTGATTAAAAATTATAGCAAATATGTGTCTGAGCTAAACTTTTCTTTAATAAATGAATAATAGGATAAACACCTAAAAATATATATTTGTTAGCTGAAATTATTGTAAGAGTGTGTCTCTGTTTAATTTTTGTTAATAAATGATTACAAATCAGCTTATTTTATAAAAAGCCATAAATAGGTCGCACCTGAATATAGGTCGCAGGGCATGCAAAAATGATAAAAAGCCGCGACCTATATTCCGGAAAATACGGGATGTTTTATATAAAAACTGTCCATCGTTCCTCTACAAGCTGCAGCTGCAGTGTGACCAGCTCTATCTTTCTCACTCAGCTCATCACTGGCGTACAGCAGGCAGCGGAGCGCCACAACCAGGCCTTCATGGCCCTCGAGGGCCGTCTGCTCAACAAGGAGCGCCGCAGACGCAAAGACAAACCCGGCCATTGGTTCGGCACCAGCACCCCCATTATAGGCCGAGGAGTGATGTTAGCACTGAAGGAGGCTCGAGTGGTGGCCAGCGTGTCGCCGCTGGCTAGCGACGACAGCCGCAAAATAGCTCTCGTGCTCAACGGTGCTCAGTACCTGGAAGGCACTCATTACACTCAGGACGGGAAGGACTGTCACTACTTTGTGAAAGTAGGCTCCGCCGACAGCGACCTGCTGGCGCTGGGGCTCACAAACGGGCGAAAATCCCTGGAGAGCGGCATCAACGTGACCGTGAGCGGCCGCTCGAGGAGAGGCGTGACTGTGGAGTTCGCAGTCCCGTCGTTAGTACTGAGCATCCGCTACGGGCTTGCCGTGGACGTGGTGGACGAGGAGAAGGTAAGACTGTTGGAGCTGGCCAGGCAAAGGGCTTTGACGGGGGCCTGGGCCAAGGAGCAGCAGCGTGCACGGGATGGGAAGGGAGGCAACCGCCTGTGGACTGAAGGGGAGAGGCAGCAGCTCCTAACGACAGGCAGAGTACAGGGCTACGATGGCTACTACGTACTTCCTGTGGAGCAGTATCCAGAACTGGCTGACAGCAGCAACAACGTCCAGTTTCTCAGACAGAACGAGATGGGCAGAAGGTAACAGCCCACATGAACTCTCCCCTCTTTCCAACGTTAGCATCTCTCTGAAAGTCTAGTCCCTGTTTCCCACCCAGCCTCCTTGACCTCTCGGAAACCCACACGGAGAATCCACCAACCAACGGGGTTACTCATGGAACGCTGCAGGGACTTTTCAATAGAATGACTTCTCTAAATAAATTTAAAAAACACGTTCATTTTACTGCCACAGGCAAAAAAATAATAATAATAAGTTAAGTCCAATGTTTGTTTTCTTTTTCGGTAAAAACTGGAAAAAAAAGCACTGACGAACTTGTGAGAAGTGTTGCTTAACGAATAAGAGGATTCCCCTTTTTAAAAAAGATAAGTGATATTTTCGCCCATATTTTCTGGGTTACACTGAGAGCGACCAGCGGAACGTGTGCGGGGTGTGGACGTGGGGGCTGCACTGTGACGGTCAAGGCTTGTCTGTCTCTCGTAATAAAACTGAAGGCAAACGGGACCAAAGTGGAGACCAAGCCGCTCCAAAGTGCAGCCGTTCCCCTCGAACATCCACAGCAGATATCATGCACATACAAGACACCGTCTCCCTGTCTCAGGCCTCCCATCGTCCACCGGACCAGTCCAAGCAACACGCAAGATAACGGCATCGTCCAGAGTCCCAGCCCATGATGAACTAAAGGAGAACGTGCAAGAAAAGCAACAGAGACGTTTGTGGAGTCACTGTTGATCAGTCCGTGGGGAGAAGAACCATATTGCATACGTGTCCGACTACACTAAACTTCAGGATGTTGCGTATACCGTAGATGCCGTAGTTTTGTACGTTCCAGTCGCGGTAGAGTTGTGAGATTTTTTTTCACCAAGGCACTTCTGTACAGAACGATCAAACACACGCCCTTCGCCCTCTGAGTCCGGCAAACACGCTACGTTATTTATTTTACTTTATTTATTCTTAGTACTATATGACAATCATGAATGAGTCACCAGTTCTATTCGAAATGAACATTAATGAATGAGCTTATTGTTTTCTTTTGTAATATATGAAATAAATGTTCTTTTTTTTTTGTATTCCTTTCAGTTTGCTGACGGGGGGGGGGATAATAGTCACCCACGAAAAAGAGTAATTTATGTAATGAGGTGTTTTAAAAGGCAGTTTATACTTTAAATAAAGTCTTTAAAACTGTGAAATCTGTTTTTTCGAAGTATATTTCGATGTACAGTGTATAGATTTAACTTTATGCAGCACAGTAGAATATTGTTGAGAATATCGAGTTTTATATTTCTAAGAGGAAGTGGCTTGTAATGTGCGAAACCTTTAGCTGCTCTTACTACTCTAGAGTTTTGTGGCACTCGGATACTCCCACTATCTACGATATCAGTCCAAAGTTGTTGTTTTTTTGTTTTTTTTTTGCTTTTTGTTTGTTTGTTTGAAAGCAGATCATTTCTGTCCTAGATCCCAACAGCGGTAGCAGTAATGGATCCCACACACTGTGAGGAGACTCGTGCTGGATGTCATAATGTACCAAATCAGTATTATTATCAGAGGACGATTCTTATACATTCACTGGAACGAGACTCTTCTGACAACCTTATCAATAAAACCTAATTGTTTACTTCAACTGAGCAATGTGTAAATGGCTTTCATCTTTCTGTTGGTTTGTGCGTCTGCTTTGTCTTGCTTTCTTTTTCACAGGGTTTCATTATTCAGACAGTTGCTTGCTTTTCAAAGCAAACTTCAGATTGACACGTTACGCTCAATATTTTAAAAAAAATCTCACTGGAGATAAATTGCTCCTTTTTGTTTAAAAGGCTGAAAATCATCTGGAACAGTGCTTATAGTTTTAAACTTCAAGCAATCGTAATGTTAAAATGTGATGCTTTTATTCTCTCAGCAGCGTAGGCAGCTGTGTTACCTTATTCTGTGTATTTGATTGATCAAACGGATCAACTCAAAGAACTCTATGGATCGTGACAGCGTGACTTTGCTGATTATGCTCAACAGGGAGCGCTTCTGTTTCTTCTCACTAGTTTGAAGCTCATTTTTGAAGCTTTGTTTCGTCAAATATTTATCAATAATATCTTTATGGGTGGCTAACATGTGAACAGTCACTGGAAACATTAGAAACTGTCTGATATTGATTGTGGAAAAGTCACGTTTACCTGATAATGCTGCCCTCGTTGAGTCGTTTTTGTGATTTCTGTGATTCAAAGACGCGCACATGCACGTCAGTCTCAGGCATGTAAACAGCTACATCCTAAATGTTGAATACATGAAGGTTTGTTTGATGAAAAAGAGTAAAGCAAACAGATCTCTGCTGTCGGCCATTGTTGTTGTTGTTTATCTAGTCCAGGGGTCTGCAACCCGCGGCTCTGGAGCCACATGTGGCTCTTTGGTCCCTCCGCAGCGGCTCTTTGACCAACACTAACATAAAACTGAATTTTATAGGATGTTCTCCTCATAGCAAAAAACGACTCGTTTTAACAGTTTTCCTGTCATTTCCTTGGCAAATATGTGGAAACTACGGTACTAATACACAGAGTAAATTATACTTTCTTTAACTTTATGCTTTATTTCTTCAAAGTAGAATACTGGAACTCAATTTCTCCAAAATTTAAAAAAAATCACATATGCCTGCACAGTTAATTGTTTTCGTTTTTAAAAAATTGGCAAAAAAATTATATATATAATACTGTACTGTATATACTGTATATATATTCTTTACAAGAATCAACTTTAACAACAATCTCCTTCTCTGGTCAAGACATCCCCCTCTCCACCTCTGTTACAAATCTTGGAATAAAAATGGACTCTCATCTTACATTTGAAAATCACATTAAGCATCTGTTTAAAACCTGCTTCTTCCATCTTCGAAACATCTCCAGACTTCGCCCATCTCTGACTTTTCCTGATGCTGAGAAACTCGTCCATGCCTTTGTCTCCTCCAGGCTCGACTACTGCAACTCCCTGTTTATTGGAATCCCTGGCAAAAACCTTCAGAAGCTTCAATATATTCAAAACAGTGCAGCAAGGATTCTGTTGAGAGTTCGTAAATTTGAACATATTACACCCATTCTCCATAACCTCCATTGGCTTCCTGTCACCTACAGAATTCAGTACAAAACTGCTCTCATTACACATCAATGCTTACATGGAACTTCACCTGACTATCTAAAGGACATTCTTGCTCCATATTCATCCACCCGGTCTCTACGATCACAGAACAGTAATCTACTTCACATTCCACGAACCAAATTAAGGACCATGGGAGACCGGGCATTCTGTGTGGCTGCCCCCCGCCTATGGAACTCCCTCCCTGACTACCTGAGAGCTCCACAGTCACTGGTTGACTTTAAAAGCGGTTTAAAGACTTTTCTTTTTAAGCAAGCCTATTCTGCCTCCGCATGATTTTATCTTTGATCTTGGCTGATAGTATTATTGATTTTACTTGATTTTATCACTTGTTTTATTTATTTATTTATTTTTTAAGCAGGCCTATTCTGCCTCCACATTATTCTGTCTTTAATCTTAGTTGATATTGATTTTACTTGATTTTATCACTTGTTTTATTGTTGTAGCACTTTGAGATTTTTATTAATGAAAAGTGCGGTATAAATTGAATTTATTATTATTATTACAAGAATCCAGTCTTCTATGGACTTACGGCCTGGACAGGGGCACCAGTGACCCTTGCAACCCAAAAAGGTAAAAGTAAAGATGATGGATAAATGGATGGCTGGATGGATGGATGGATGGATGGAACCTAGTATTTTATTTTGTCTCAAAATGTAACATCAATAAATGTTAACAATCATTGGATGTTTTTTGTTTCATAATTTCATGCCTACTGGCCAGAAAAGTCCCCTCTAACAAATTTAAAGTGGCCCATGGGCCACCAGTTGATAATGACATTTGTAGCAGGTTTTGCAGCTCTGGACACGTTTCATTTAGTGAACGAAGAGGCAGAAATGGCTCTTTTGTTTATAAAGGTCGCAGAGCCCTGATCTAGTTGCACAAGCGCAGATAAATTTTGTCTGCAGTCGTGTGATTTTTACACCGATGCCCAGCATTTCCAAAAATCTCCAGTCTCAGACCTGGATTCAAAAAGCTTTGGTTTCAGAGAAAATGGCTGCTGTTGTCATGTACACCAACAGAGTCAGAGATGCTTTATTGTCATTTGCACCCCATGTGGTGCATGTGATGGAACGAGATTATGTACACAGGGTCCCAGTTACATCCAACAATACAATGTACGGTAAAAGAAAAACAGTAATAACATATAAGATATGAACTAAGAAAAACATCAACTAAAAATACACTAGGCACTAGTAGCATAAAAATATTACTTCAAACAGCAGCATGAACATGAGTCTGTGTGAGCAGATGAGCATAAATAAACACAGCAGCATGAAACAGATCATCAGCAGCATGAGACAGATCAGCTGAAAACAGTTGAAACGCAGTGAAAATATTATGGTTTCACTTTAGAATGGCGTTGTGTAAACAGGCCCCTAGAGTACAGAGTATAAAGAAAACAGCAAAGTTTTAAAGGTCCACCGACATGATTTTTTTACTATTCATAAAATTGCTCAAAATATATATATATATTTTATCATTTAAATATGTTCCTTTATGCAAACAAAATGATAAATCACTTTAATTTTGCTTTAAAAGTGATTTTGAACTTCAACCCGTTTTTAATCATGGGAAATCTGATTACACCCGAACGCACCATCTGTGATGTCACACCGGGCAGAGCTCTGGAGTAACCCCTCGCTGCAGCCTGCAGGACGGGGCGGGGTCGTGCCCGAGGGCCGAGCCATACCATATATGGAAGTAGCGCCATTGCACTCCGGAAATAAAGGGGGCGCTGTTTCAATGATCACTTACAAATTCCTTAAAGAAGCGGGTCAGCTGCTCAGCGGTGTTTCCAAGTACTGTAGAAGGTTGAAGAAGGGACACGTGAATGAAAATATTTTGAGGAATGATTCACAATGGAAACTTGGCAAAGTCAGCAGACCAAGTACACCTCGCTGCAGCAAACA
This sequence comes from Garcialebias charrua, assembly GCA_038048925.1. NCBI lineage: Eukaryota > Metazoa > Chordata > Actinopteri > Cyprinodontiformes > Rivulidae > Garcialebias > Garcialebias charrua. The sequence continues at coordinate 14,132 of JBBPBX010077225.1, forward strand.
GCGAGGGGTTACTCCAGCAGACGGTAATGATACTTTTTATAAGCATTTTTGTTATGTAGCAAATAAATATATTTATGTGAACTAGTAAAAATCGTAATTCCTTTAAGCTAAGATTGATGTTAGCATATGTAGCGTGCTGCATAGCGAAATCACGATCATAGTGCCTAAAAATAGATACCATTTTATAACTTTTAAAGTTCATTCTTTGTTTTCTTTCAGCAGATCCATGTATCTGTATGTAACATTCAAAAAGGGGAGATGTTACAACCTTATAGCAAAGATGACTCCTATAGATGTCCTCTTTGCTCCTACTCTGCTAAGGAGTCGTACAAGGTGGTGAACCATATTGCTAATACTGCTATGGTTCAACATAAAGGTTTTTAAAACACAATTTGATTAATACTAATGTTTGTGAAAGAGTTGTCAATTTTCTAATTTTGATGGTGTTTATTTGAATAGTTGTATGCAGTCCTAACTAATGTGAATTCTAAACCACCAAAGTTAAATCGAAATAAAATACTTTTTTCATTTTTAAAAAGTAAGGAGTAAGTAGGAAGTACACATAATTGAATTAAAATGTAAGGAGTAGAAGTAAAAAGTAGGCTGTAAAATAATTACTCCACTTAAGTAGAAATACCCAAAATTTCTACTCAAGTAAAGTAACAAAGTATTTGTACTTGGTTACTTGACACCTCTGACTGTTTCTGGCATAAATATGTGTACAAATTATGTATTTACTATTGTTAACGTTATTGATTTGATTTGGTTTGCAGAATTCTACATCTTCAGATGTGGTTTACCTTGTCACGGCGGCCCATCTCACTTTCATTGCCCATACTGTTTGTCAACACATGAGAAACGGGAGCGGTTTGTAAATCATTTAGTAAACCACACGATGACTTTAAGATCCCTGTCCAGCTGTGCAACAGCACCGCTACCTGTTCAGCCAGCTTCAACCAACATCCAGGCGGCCACAACTGCACCGCTACCTGTTCCATTTTCAAAGGCACACTTAAAGTCAAGAAGAGCGGCTTGCGGACGAGGTTCTCAATCTAAAGGTATGTTCACATACAGAATTGTGTTCGTGTTTGAGCAGGTTACTTAACACATTAATACACATTTTCTGTTTTTTGAAAGCTACCTGAGATCAAGAAGCTGTGCAAGCAATGTGGTATTGACAACAGAGGTTCAAAGATGGACCTTGTGCTTCGTCTGCGTGACAAAATATCTTCCAGAGCTACCTACAACAAAGTCTTTGAAAAAGTCTGGGGTGCCTCTGGTAAGTGTCTGACAGCAAGTTATAACAGGCAAATATAATTAGTTACAATGTCACCAATAACAAAGTATTGCAACAGTCGTGCAGAGACACATTTCATCTATTATTACTATTTTTATTGTTATATATTTTTTAACCATATGTCTTTAATCTGTATTCCATAAAACACATGTTTTAACAATAAGATATGAAATGCATTGTTTACAGCTGAATTCAGTGCACAACAGGGAGCTAGCAGGTATGTTTAAGAAGAGTAACGCTAGTGTTTTGCATTTCAGGTGGGTGGGCTGTAATTACATGTCCTTGTGGAGTGATATATTCCGTGAAGTTCAACCTGAGAGCTGAGAGTCCAAGAGACTTTGCAGATCTGCTTCTTTCTTGGAAATTTTTTCCAAACATTATGGTGTACGACTACGCCAGGGGACTAGTACGTCACATGAACAAACGATGCCCTAAGGATGAACCATTTGCCGTCCACGAAGGTAGATTGCTGGATCACACAGCAGAAAACATCAGACAAGCTGCTAATAAAAAACTTCAAGTGAGCTTACCCTGGTTGAAGTACAAAAAAGAACCAGAAGAAGAGGGAGGACATCCTGTTACTGGCTCCTCTCAGCACTACTGTTTGAGTGATGTTTTCCACCAACACAACAGCAAAGATGACAGGGATATTTTGAGGCGGATTGAAATTGTTCCTGAACTTGTAGGAAGATTAAACAGCCAGTCTGCAGAGCAGCTCTTTTCAGGCATGAGAAAGAATAACTATTTCTTAAATATGCTCACCCCATCATCACATGTCTTTCTGCAAAGAAATATCTTGCACCACTACAACGTGAGGAAAAACACAAAAGCAAAACAAGACCGTCAGAAAGTAGCTGGGCCTCATGCAGCATTGGTTCTTGACCAAAATGGACGCATTGTGATGGGTAATACTCAACTGTATGTTCATAATGTCGTTTTTTTAGTAGCAGTGCGTGGCATTGAAGTGGTACCTGTATAATGTTTGAATTGTTTTTGTTCATAAAGGCTGTGATAAAAAAAAGCAAGAGGCCACCAGTTTGGAACCCGCCACCAGCTTGGAACCCACTGTCAATGAAGTCCATCCGTGTTCTCTGCAGTCCACACAGGTTTTGAGAAATCTTGAAACGATAGAGGCAAAGAAATCCTGCTGGGGAACAGACCTGACTGCCACAGAAAGAACTCTGGTAAATGTCAACTTGTACCTTGTATGTGTGTATGTGTATAAATATATATATATTAAATAAATGTGTAATTTTATTTTTTCTTCTCTTATCCTTAGCTTGGACAGATTTTAGATAAAACCAGAGATGTAGATGAATATGTTGCCTGCGTGGACAAAGACATCCTTACTCGAAGTGATATGTTCACTCTGGGGTTATGCGAAGACATTAATGGGCAGGTAATTTTCAAAGCATTACAAGCATGTGTTTTATGTACTTTGTTATGTAGTGAATTTATGAATTATTATTTTTCTTACAGATTCTGAACTCATGCCT
>JBBPBX010077226.1:0-16924 GCA_038048925.1 Garcialebias charrua
CAGATGTTATTAGTCTCTTTGTTTCTGTGAAAGCCTTTTCACATTTTTCTGACCAATGCCATTCCACTCCTGTCTGTAACAGTGCATTTAGTGGATACAGCACTGAGGCAAGGTTGGGTAGAAACTTGTGGTAATAGTTGACGAGACCCAGGTACGATCTGAGTTGTGACACATTTTCAGGTTTCGGTGCTTTCAGCACCGCCTCAATTTTCTCTTGTGACTTGTGCAAGCCGTGTTTGTCAATGACATGTCCGCAGTAGGAGATTTCACTTTTGAAAAACTCACATTTCTCTCTCTTTGCCCGTAGGCCATACTCATTCAGCCTGGTGAGTACTTTGCTCAGATTTTGGAAGTGAGCATCATCATCTTTTCCTGTTATGATAATGTCATCCAGGTAGCATTGTGTTCCAGGTATGTCCTGGAGCACCTGATCCATGGCCCTTTGCCAGATGGCTGGGGCTGAAGCAACACCAAACACAAGCCGATTGTATTGGTAAAGTCCCTTATGAGTGTTTATGGTTAAGAACTTTTTGCTTGACTCCTCCACTTCCATCTGGAGATAGGCTTGTGACAAGTCAATCTTTGAAAACTTCTCCCCACCAGCCAAAGATGAGAAGATGTCCTCTATTCGTGGAAGAGGGTACTGCACCGTGCGCAGCACCGGGTTGATGCTCACTTTGAAGTCCCCACATATACGCACTTCACTTTTTCCTTTCTTCATCACCGGAACAATGGGCGTAGCCCAGTCACTCCAGTCGACCTTTGAAAGAATGCCGGACGTCTCCAAATTTTGCAGTTCAGCATCTATCTTGGGACGTAAAGCATATGGCACCGGGCGCGCCTTGTGGAACCTTGGGTTAGCATCTTTGTCCAGTTCAATTTTTGCTTTTAGGTGTTTTAGTTTACCAATGCCTTTCTCAAACACGTGTGCATTAGCCTCCAATAACTGTAGCAATCTCTGCTCAAACCCTCTGGTAGAGCTCTTAAGGTCTGATGAGATATTCAGGGCTTTTATTTCATGCCAGTCAAGTTGAATTTTTCTCAGCCATTCACGCCCTAGTAATGCTGGGCCTTTGGTTTTCAAAACATAGAGCTCTAGCTTGTGTGTTTGGCCACCATAAACCACATCCACTTTAAGTTTCCCTTTTGGTGACACTTTTTCACCTGTGTAGGTTTTTAACATCACTGATGTCTTTTTCAGTGGTATGTGGGACAGCAACCTGTTATAATCGGTTTCAGAGATCACTGACAAAGCTGAACCTGTGTCCAGTTCCATCTTTAGAGTCACTCCAGACACTTTAGTCGTGATCCATATTATTTCCCTGTCTTCTTTGTTAATGTTATGCAGCTCTAAGCATGACAGGTCTTCATCCTCACTGCTGTTTGTGTTGTCAGGATGTTCTGTAACTTTGTGCATTTCATTTGTTTTGAGCCTTGATTTAGGTTTAAAGCCTTTTTCTTTTCCAGCTTTTCCTTTTTGAGTATCGATTTGGGTTGATTTGCATACCCTTTCTAGGTGACCTTGTTTGTGGCATTTCCTGCATGTCTTTTCTCTGAACCAGCAGTCGTTTGCATTGTGCGAGGATTTACCACACCTGTAGCATTTTTGTTTTCTTCCATTTAAAGACATTTGATGCACTTGATTTTCTAAGCTTTTATTTTGTAGCTCTGATGCACCTTTAGCTGCTGTTTCCATTGAGATAGATATTTCAAGTGCTTTCTTCAAATCTAGCTCTTTTTCAGACAGTAGCCTTTTTTGTGTGCTTGTACAATGCATGCCACATACTAATCGATCTCTCAAGGCATCATCAAGTCCAGTTTTAAAGTCACAATGCTGCGAGAGTTTGCGCAGTTCAGCCATATACTCAGATATGCTTTCATCTTTCATTTGATTCCTTTTATGAAATCTGAATCTTTCTGCTATCACTAGCGGTGCGGGATTCAAATGTCTCTGCAACGTATCAACAATGTCTTTATATGACTTGCTTGACGGCTCAGGAGATTACGAAGTAGATTGTACGTTTTAGCTCCCATTAGACTGAGGAGGACTGAACTTTTTTTCTCATCCTCAATATCATTAGCATCGCAGAACAACTCCACTCGCTCTATGTATGATTCCCAGTCTCCACTTGAGCTATCAAACTCTTCTACTTTTCCAACGGAAGCCATTTCAGTTTGCAGTTACTCACAGATCCGTTGCTAGGTTACGGTTTGTCTCCTGCTGTCAAGTTTTTTCTCTTTCTTTTTCTTTTTCTTCCTTCCCTCCGCCGGGTCAAAACTCACTCCGTGCAGTAGTTTGGGGTCCAGAATACTCGTCGCCAATTTGTTGTGTCTTTACTCCAACAAAGTATATTTTAAAGATGAAAGAATAATCCACTCGGTTATGGAAAAGAACGTGACTTTACTTGTCTTCAGCTGTGTCCCAATCCGACGGCTGCATACTACCATTGACCCGGCCTACCCGGTACACGGAGGCCGGGTCCTTCAAACATCAGGTAGACCGGAAGTCCGCGGCTGTGAATTTCTTTTGAATTGGGACAGGTCTAGCCTTCACGGTTACGTCGGAGTACGTCATGTTGCCTAGCAACCGTGACAGCGCTCAGCCTAAGGAAGAAAGGAGCTTGAAATGCTGTTGTTTTTACTGCTTTTTTTAATTCTAGAGGAAATACAGAACTTTATCACTGCTGGTGGCATGTTTTATAACTTCTGCTGACAGATATATCCAACTTACTTTTTTTTTTTTTGGCTATAAACTGTAGTTTCATGGATAATTTCATTGTCAGTATTAACTTTGTTAACTTGTGCATAATAAATAAATGTTAACTTGTGTATAATAAATAAATCAAAAATCTATCTTATTTACTAATAATTTAATAAAACAATATACTAGAATATTATTTATATTTTATTTAAAATTTTAAATAAATAACTTATTTGAAATTTAGAATACAGCATAACATTTTCCAATATTTTATTGTATAAAATCCATTACTACATAAAGGGGTTGTAAAAAAAAAAGTTAAAAACAGGGTCTTTCATCTATTTTATTAATAAAATAGCGTTTTCATTGAGCATCAGTAGATTAAGCCTCATTATTACTTTAATATCTTGTAAAAAATAAATCTTAAACTAAATGTTTTGTTGTTCTCTACATGTCCTGAACCAGACCCTTGTACTGTAGGATTAATCTGAATATCCCAGTCCTGGACCGTTACTTTAACCAAGACGATCCTAGACTGGACTTGTGATGATGCAGGGAGTCTCTGGAGGTGTTGCTTCATCTCCTGGACCTGGATTCATGACATGGTTGGGGGCGACAACTGTTTTCTGGCTGGCAGGTGGAGCATCTTGCAGGTGGTCTCAGTCAGGAGTGTTTGGGACGCCTCGTTCTGCTGTCCATCATGGTGTCATCCACCTGCCTAAAAACCCAGAGGACCTGCAGGTGGTGTCCCGTGGGTTTGCAGAGCTGGCAGCCACAGAACTTTTTGTTGTTTTGAATTAACTTACTGTTAATAAAATGAATTATAGACAACTAGTTTTTGTAATCAATTTATTTTTTCAAAATTAGAACAAAACAAAGACCAACACATTTTTCAAACTCATAAATATACCGGTAATTTATTTACCGGTATTTGCATTTTTTTCTAGAATACTAAATAATCTTTCCATCATCTCCCTACTTTCATTCAACCTTCTCTCTTCTGCCTCCCTCTGCAGCTTCATATCTTCTCTGATTAAGTCCATTAACTCATCCTCTCTGTTCTTCTTCCTCTTTCTTCCTTGTCTCTGTTCTGTTCTTTCCTCCTCCTGAGCCCTGTCTTGCTGGTCACCCACTGCTGTGCTTGGACCTGGAGTGTCCTCACGGATGGAGGAAATTAGGACAGGAGGTGCAATGCAAGGTCTCTGTCCTAACGCCTCATCCATGAGGACAAACCAGGGCCATGTCGCAGCAGTGGGCTTCCCACTCACTCCTTCCCCTGACCCTGGATATTTGCAGTCCTGAACAGAGGAAATAAGATATCACAGTTGGCAAAAAGAGCAACAAACATTTTTTTTAAAGTTTACATGTACATACCAGATTCCAAAAAAGATAGGACACTAAACAAATTGTGAATAAAAACTTAATTTTATGATGTGGGGATGGCAAATGTCAATATTTTATGCATAACATAACATAGATGACAGATCAAAAGTTTAATCTAAGTAAATGTAACATTTTAAAGGAAAAATATGTTGATTCAAAATTTCACATTGTCATCAAATCCCAAAAAAGTTGGGACAAGTAGCAATAAGTGGCTGGAACACCAATCAACGCTCCGTTCAGAAGCCTGCCTCACTGATGGTATGGGGTTGCATGAGCGCTTGTGGCATGGGCAGCTTGCATGTCTGGAAAGGCACCATTAATGCAGAGAACTATGTTCAGGACTTGTCGCAACTTTTTTGGGGATTTGTTGACGCCATGAAATTTTGAAACAACATATTTTTCATTTAAAATGATAAATTCTCTCAGTTTAAACTTTAGATCTGTGATCTATTCTGAATAAAATATTAGATGTTGGCACCTCCACATCATTGCATTCAGTTTTTATTCACAATTTGTTTAGTGTCCCAACTTTTTTAGAATCTGGTTTGTATCAACAGAGCACGTACAAATTATATAATTCATTACACATGTACATACTTTGTATTTCTTCTTTAAATTGTCCAATTTCTTTTTAGCCTGCAGAGGAGTTACTTTATCCTGCAGGCACATCTTCTCCAAAATTACCCTAATAACATCAACATAAAATGAATGAAGAGGGGAAACATGGAAAATAATGTCTTAAACCCACAATGAAAAACAGTTTTCACAGCACAACACAAGAGGTTGCAGGTTATGTACAGTACAGTACAGTATAGGGTTAATGAAACTGTACTCAGAAGCATAAGATGAATCTTGTACCTCCACGCCACAGCTGCAGAATGTTTAGCCCCCGTAAAAAGGTGGCTGTTATTATTCCGAAGCTTAATAAAAGCTCGGTCTGCTCCTTGCTCCCTAAAAAACAGAAGAATAAAATTAGCTTAGCAGCGATAATACGACGGGACCCACTGTACGAGCTGACAAAAGATATAAAAAATATCTACGCAAATGACTAACATCCGCTTTAATCATTTATGTCATAAATCATAACCGCTTTAGGCTTTTAATTTTTTAATCCCACATTTTAACATAACTTACATTTAAAAGTGTATTCTGTCGCTTCGTCCGCCATTACGTTCATCCAAAATGTTCCCTCAATGCGCACGCGCAGAGTAAACGCAATGCATTTTGGGATAGCCTCCGTCTGGAAGGATCCACCGGACCCGTCCTTCAAATTCGGGGAAAAGAAGGCCGCATTCGTCGGCCGCATTGAAGCAGTCTTCGAATTGGGACAGGCCTTGGCGCATCGCTGTGACGTCAGCGGCCTTCAAATGCGGCCTTAGACCCATGCAGCCGTCGGATTGGGACACACCTTTCAACTGGTCTCAACATTACACACACAAATCACTACGCCGACAGATCACCTCTAGGTAACCCAGCAACTAGGGGAGTGGTTCCGCTGAAGTAAATAGTTCCGCTGTAATACACTACAATATCCAGCTAACAATTTTTTTTAGTGGAGTCTCCTCTCTTAAAACACGAACACTCCACCCACGTGAAGAGAGCACCCCACCCACTTCCAGAGAACTGCCCACTTCAAGGCGGCTCTGCGGCAAATGCGTAATGAACGCGGGTGGCCCAGAGCCACCCAGGGGCGGCCCGGGGCATTGAGGGCTGGCCAATGCGAAAACGGCTTTTGTGGTAGCTGCTAGCTCAGTTCCTATTTTAGGGGCTGATTTTCTTTGTGCTCACGGGCTCCTTGTTGATGTTGCTAACAGACGTTTGATCGACGCTGTGTCCTTTTCGTCACTGCCTTGTGCGACGCGAGGAGCTGGGCCTTTAATGCATGCTAACTTTTTAGCTTCGGGTAACGTGTTTCAGCGTTTATTGTCTGAGTTCCCCTCGCTGACTGTTCCTAATTTTGCCAACACAAACACAGAACATGGGGTCGAACATTATATCCCCACAACGGGCCCCCCGGTTTTCGCACGTGCACGCCGCCTCGATGCTACTAAGCTAGCAATAGCACAGGAAGAGTTTGCTAGCATGGAGCGTTTAGGCATCGTGCAACGTTAAAACAGTCCGTGGGCCTCCCCCCTACACATGGTGCCCAAAGCAGATGGCAAATGGGGACCATGTGGGGATTTCCGCCGCCTTAATAACATCACAGAGAACGATCGTTATCCCATCCCCCACATCCAGGATTTTTCAGTGCACCTGGATGGGACCTCTTATTTTTTTTTAAGTAGATTTAGTACGTGGGTACCACCAGGTTCCTGTGCATGTGGAAGATGTCCCTAAGACTGCTGTTATCACTCCTTTTGGCCTGTTTGAGTTTTTGCGCATGCCTTTTGGTCTTAAAGGTGCAGCACAAACGTTCTAGCGGTTGATGGATTCAGTCCTAAGGGGATTGTCCTTCGTATTTGTGTACTTGGACGACATCCTGGTGGCTAGCAACTCGGCTGAGCAGCACATGTCCCACCTCCGTGAGGTTTTTAAGCGACTAGCAGCACATGGCCTGATTGTAAATACAGCGAAATGCCAGTTTGGGTTGCCAGTTATTGATTTTTTGGTCCACCGCATTTCTGCAAGTGGTGCTGTCCCTGCTGTCCCGTTACCAAACAAAGTGCAGGCAGTGTCCGATTTTCCACAGCCCCAGTCTGTTAAAGCGCTACAAGAATTTTTGGGAATGGTTAATTTCTATAACCGTTTCCTCCCCAGGGCAGCACAACTGCTGCGACCGCTCTATGGAGCGCTAAAAAAGAAAAAGCCCAACGACAGTGTTGACTGGACACCAGAACGCCTACAGGCATTTGGTGATGCTAAAGCTGCATTGGCCACTGCTGCCCTTTTGGCCCATCCATCCCCAGCGGCACAAATAGCTTTGACAACAGACGCATCTGATGTTGCGGTGGGGGCTGTGTTAGAACAGCAGGTTTCCGGGGTTTGGCAGCCGCTTGCATTTTTCAGCCGTACGCTACGGGACAATGAGCTTAAATACAGTGTTTTTGACAGAGAGTTGCTGGCGCTTTACCTGGCCACACGCCATTTCAGGTTTTTCCTGGAGGGCCGCCAGTTCACTGCATATGTTGACCACAAACCCTTGGTGTTTGCGATGTCAAAAATTTCTGACCCCTGGTCTGCTCGCCAGCAACGCCACCTCGCAGCGGTGTCTGAATTTACTACAGACATTCAGCATGTGGCTGGAAAATCCAACGTGGTGGCCGACTGTCTCTCCCGGGTGCTGATCTCTCCCGTGTACGTTGGCATCGATTTTTCTGCTATGGCTGCGGACCAACGTAGCGACGCAGAAATACTCGAGCTCCAGTCCGGGCCCACAGGCCTCGAGTTGGAGGAACGGCAGGTGAATGATGGAGGTCTTCTCCTGCTCTGTGATGTTTCTACAGGCAGGCCCCGCCCTCTGGTTCCAGTTTCATGGCGACGCTGCGTTTTTGATTCTTTACATTCCCTTTCCCATCCAGGTGTTAGAGCCTCTGTGAAACTGGTCAGTTCAAAGTTTGTTTGGCCCGGTCTGCGTAAAGCAGTTAAGGAGTGGGCAGCAGCGTGTGTCCCATGCCAGCGTGCTAAGGTTAACAGGCACACCAAAGCACCTTTGGAACCTTTCTCCATTCCTGGTCGGCGGTTTGACCATGTGCACGTAGACCTGGTGGGCCCTCTGCCTCCATCACAAGGTTTTACTCATCTGCTGACTATAATAGACCGGACCACCAGGTGGCCGGAGGTGGTTCCTCTGACATCCACAACATCTGCAGTGGTGGCCCGGGCATTTTTGTCTACCTGGGTTGCGCGTTTTGGCCCCCCTTCAGACATTACATCGGACAGGGGCCCGCAGTTTGTTTCTGAGCTTTGGTCTACCATGGCCAAGGGTCTGGGGACTAACGTTCACAGGACCACCGCTTACAACCCCCAAGCTAATGGTTTGTGTGAACGGTTTCACAGGTCATTGAAAGCTGCACTTCGCGCTGCATTGACCGGTGACAACTGGATTGACCGTCTTCCCTGGGTTTTGTTGGGTTTACGTACCGCAACCAAAGAGGACCTGAGCTCTTCCCCGGCTGAACTGGTTTACGGTCAGCCTGTGCGCGTCCCCGGTGAGTTTTTACCTGAGGTACCCTCACCACAGTTCGCTCCACCGTTGCACCATTTTTCATCTCAGGAGGGCTCTTTTCGTGTCCCTGGCCCAGTACACAATTGTTTACCGCAGTCATTTGTACCTTAAGGGCGAAATATACCTGAGCTTACATGGAGTACGCCTATACGCCACGTACGTACGTCAAGGCAAAAGCATAGCCTCGCGTAGCCCCTCAGGGCATGTACGCGCAAAGCTTTTTTTTTTTTTACGACCGCGGACGCTTGTGCGGTGTCTGACCATAAACTTCCCCGGCGCCGGACTGTTTTGTATGTTACACAAATGAAATAAATAGACCTTTTACCAGTTGACGTCATCACGCAAAGCTCGGCAGAAACGAGCGTTCTGATTGGACGGCAAAAAGCCGAAACCGGATGCCGGGGGTTAGGAAGGAGCCGAGGAGCTTCGTAATGATAGAGTTGTAATTTAGAAGCTTGATTTCTTAAAATAGTGGACAACCACTGGTCAAAATGCCTGAACATTGTGCCGCAGATACGAGAGGAGGTGATTGTGTGCGCTGATGGAAATTGGGGAACTCCTTCAGGCTTTTTGCGGATGTCCAGCAGGGTGAGCCGTTGTGTGTAGTTGTCAACAACCTGTATTATCCAAGCGTCAGAAATAAATGTTTTAAATTTCTCACACCAATACTTCTGATATTTAGACTGGTTTGGTTATTGTTACAGGTTCAACATCTTCTGTTAGCTGCTATAACTAGCGCCATGTCTTCATAATGAGCCGTCAGTATAAGCACAGTATGTAAACAAAAACATGACGTTTGAGTCACACAAATCTTCACAGCGTCCTTATTTCTTATTTGATTTCTGTAAACTATGTCTTAAATTAAGCCTGAGACAATTGGTGATGTTGTGATGTGAAAAATAATAACTATCCCAAGTGATAGCTTTCCTAGGGAAATTTAATTATCTTTGATTTACTAATGCACTTATGCTGTTTATACAGCTTACACTTTAGACGTAACATGTGTGAAAATCTTAAATATATTACAAACAATATATTTTGCATGTGAATTCCATAATGACACATACAATAGTTGTATATTGTGTTTGTGATTGTTTTTGCAGAGGAGGTGGCTGCAACCATGTTGGAAATACACCAACCTGCACCCAGTTACCTTGTACATGGAAGAGACCAGCCCAAAAACGAACTGCACCTGCTACTTGGATGAGCTGCAAGTTTTAAAGTGAGTTTAATCAGTGTTCCTGAAGACATTTCATATTACGCTTATAACACAAATACCCAGAAAGGTGACTTTCAGTGAAACTTCACCAACAATTGGAATAATACAATATCACTTATCATGTCTTATCCCAGTCAAAAAACTATTCAACATTGTACAATTGTAGTTTATTGTATTGTGTTAATTATTGTTGTTTTCTAGTGGCACTAGATAATAAATGCAATCACATATGTACGGTTTTAAATGTTTTCTACAATGGTAAGATCTGGAATAGTTTTTTGACATTTTTTAAAAAACACTTCTACAAATAGATTTGCTAATATGTGTTAGATATCAACCACATTTTTCATGTTGGTGTCATTTAAGGCATGACATCTATGTTGAGAAGTTTTCCAGGAGAACGCTGAACAGACTGTGTTTTGACCCACGACATCCTGATGACCGGAATGAGCCCACCATCACTGCTGGCTGGTCTTCACAAGGACATTTTGAGCGTGGAGCCATTCTTGACCTATTGCAGGTTGTAGTAGTTAACATTAAAAACCAATAACGCTTATCTGTATGTTTCTTTAATTCCTTTATTTTGTCTAGATTTTAAAACTCCTTGTTTTTTTCCTTTTAAGACATGCTCAAAGACCCTGGATGCAGTTCTCGATCCAGACTCTCCGGCAGATGAAGTAGCTGACGACCGCGGCCCCTGTTCAATCTCCACGCCATCAGAGAGACCTGCCAGAAGTTCAAAACATCTTTAAATGTCTCACAAGCACACACATTATTTATATAAGTCACAAACAGAAACAACACATACCAGAAGATCAGAACAAGCGCTCAATACAAAAACAACTGGACTTTATTTGTTGCAGAAAACGTTTCACCCTTTCTGCAACAAATAAAGTCCAGTTGTTTTTGCATTGAGCACTTGTTCTGATTTTATCATGTCCTGGACGACTGAGAATCTTCACCAGCACATACCAGAAGATGTGTTTGTCATTTCACTTGTTAAGGACAGCAGCCTAGGACAGACAGTAACCTGCTAATGTTTTTTTTTAATGATGCCTTCTCTGACAACTTGGAGACTTTAGACAGTGTAATGTTTATGTTTTTTTTTTTTTGCTAAGTCATTGGATGACCAGAGAGCTGAACTAGAGAACAGCTCTGACAACAGCAGAGTCATAAAGAGGATTTTCTTTCGGCCTGGTTAGGTCACCATGATAAGAGAGACTGACCTGTTTTTGTTGTAAACGCTCTTTCTTTATCTAGAGAGATTCAAAATCATAAAATGTGACTAAAACAGCATTTGTATATTAACAGATTAAAAAATTTAACTAAACAAAAGTTCCACTTCACTAAAAGTCAAATTAGAGCACAGTTTCTTTATTTTTAAAGGTTGGTGTGTTCATTTCTAAATTGAATGTACTACAATCAATGTGTTTTGGGATGTGTGGACTATCTCATTAATCAATTACTGTAATAAACATGGATTTGAATACAGTATATAAATTTGGTCAAATTGGGGAGGGAATGACTGAGCCAGCTGAGGAGTGCTGTGAGTTTTCATTGGATTAGCGTGATGTCCTTCAAAAACTTCAACAAATGTGATGTCACGGTCGACATAATTTATTTAAAATATATATATTTGGATCATGACAGGCCTGACAGGTCCATAAATGCGTGTCGGCCCAGCGGGCAAGCGAATCTTTGTGCACCGCCGGGCCAGTTAGACGCTGCTGGAAACACCTGTACTTACAAAGATATTTTTACTTTATTGCACTTACTGCTAAAAAAGGTCACAACACTCCTTGTACAATACATACCTCTTCCTCAGTGAACTGCTTGTGTCTGCTTGTGTCTGGATGCTGGATGCAGAAAATGGGGCAGGTTCAGACTAGCTTCCCTTTTTCCACCTCTGACTTGACATCAAACCCTTTGTCAGCAAGGAGTTGGTGGCCAGTTGCTGCTGTAAAACAAAGTATTTATTCATGTTTGACAATAAACAAAACAGTCTTGTGTATAGTTACCGTAAACTGTATGCTTATACACATTGATGACAGGATTGCTTTTTTTTTCTGTGACAGCATTTCACCGATGCTCCCAGCAAAACTGTGCGAATAACTTACAGAAACAGAGAAATGGCTGAAATGTTTTTAAAGTCAGACCTCAAATAATGTTAATAAAACATGTTTGTCTTGTGGAAACTACTACTGTATATTTTTTCAACGCAGAAAGAGTTCAAATGATGACAGCTAACAGTGCAGTGGTCTGTTCATTTTTATACAGCTGCATGTTTTATGCTATTTTATTCACCTGTTATTTCTTCAGGGGGGTTGAAGGAAGAATCTCTTTGCATGTCGCAGGTTGAAACAGGTTGAAACTTCAACACAGGCAGTGGACTGAGGAACAGCGAGGTCTCGTAGTAGACCTAGCTAGCTGCTAGCTTAGCAACTGTCCAGTAGCATTCTGCTGCGGGAGGTTGTTCTCTGTTTTGTCTGTTTCCCATATCCAAGATGTAATGTAGGAACGTAATCCACGGAGCTTGGATCACCACCATCCACGGATCACCACCGTACGGAGCTAGGATCACCACCGCGACCAGAGTAGTATTACCCCCGACTTCCGGAAAATTCTGGAAAAATACGAGTGCGCATGCGCGATGACGTCAACTGGTAAAAGGTCCCCTTCTTTATCGCTGATCGGGCCTTTTCTTTTGTTTTTTTGCCTAAAGTCAAGTAACCGCTTCTTCCTCCGTTCACTCGATGACTGAAATGAATGAATTCAGGTCCTACCTGGGTGCGCGATGTTTTAAATATCCCTGGTGGACTGTGTGCTGCAGGAAAAGCGCTCCCTGTTATTATTTTTATTTCTGAGATAACTTTTTATAACATATATAGTAGAAACACCGCATCAGAACACCGCAGAAGTCTTCAGCGAGCTGCTCATGATGCATTCTCGAGGTTTCACTGAGCTGACTGAAAGCTGTCAATCATTTCAGTAGGCGTGTCAGCAAGTGACCAATCAGCGAGCTCAGTTGAGTCCCCTCCGCGCGCAGCTGCTCATATTACAACAAGGATCTGGAGCGAGAACGCGAGCGTTTGAAAGCTGATAAAAGCCGAGCTATAGCAGCGAAAACATGCGCACAAAATGCGCACGTACAGTGGCGTACTTCATGTACGCTGAGGTGTAGTCCAGGCTAAAGAGTCTGGAATCCTCTGAATTTGTTTTTGTCAAACACAATGCACACAGGACACCACTACAGCCTTTGTATGATGGACCATTTCGGGTTCTTCAACCAGGTCCAAAACACTTCCTTTTAGATTTAGGGGGTCGTACTGAGACTGTCTGTATCGATAGGCTTAAACCAGCTCATGTTATGTCAGATGATCAGGTTGTTACAGCCCAGGCTCCTCGCAGGGGCAGACCTCCATCCACATTGCTAACGGACTGCTGTCCTCCTTCCAGAGACTCTCAACGACCATTGGAGCCCGAATCTTCTGCAGGCCTTCCTTGTAGCCCTCCGCTTCATCAGACTGGTTCTGCAGGGCCCAGGTTCAGCCATTCTGGTCGTTTTATCAAACCTAAAATGCTGGACTAGTGATGGACCTTACTGGGTGTTCTGGGGGGGCGTGTGTGGTGGACCACTAGGGGACTCTACTCACACCCAGTGGACCGAATGTGTTACCGGATGTTTTATTGTGAAAGGTCCAGAGGACTGGATGCTGGTGAAGATTCTCAGTCATCCAGGACATGATAAATCAAAAAGGCGTTCAATTCAAGATCAACAGAGGATTGGATGTTGTATTGTGAGAGGGTTGATATTTAAGGTGGGTTTTGGGTGCTTCCCGCCAGAATTGTAGGAGTTGATTAAAGTGAAGTTCTGCATCCCGTCTTCTGTGTCGTCTCTTCACCACCTCCTACAACATCATTTGAGCAGCAGCAGGGCGGAGCGTTTACCTACGGGACAAATTGAGGTAGCTGATTGGTCATTTGCTGACATGCCTACTGAATTGATTGACAGGTCGGGTGGGGGAAAAAAGGCAATGGCTGCGCAGTGGTTTTCTGTGTTTATATGTTAATAAAAAGTTCTAAAAGATAAAATAAAAACAGGGAGCTCTGGTCCAGCACACCAGAACACCAGAAAATATTTAGAACCTCCCGCAGCCACGCTGGACCCGAGTTGATTTCGCTCGTGACAAATTCATTCATTTCCTCATCATTTCAGTCATGGAGTCAGCGGAGGAGAAAGGATCACTTGACTTTTGGCAAAAAAACAAAAGAAAAGTCCAGATCAGGTATGAAGAAGGGGAATTTAATACATTTGTGTCTCATACAAAACAGTCCGGCGCCGGGCAGTTTATAGTGAGATAACGCGCGCGCGCGTAAGCGGTCGTAAAATTTGAGCTTGGCGCGTTCACGCTCGCGTTCAAAGGCTTGTGCCGCGGCGTTCGCACGGCGTTCGCACGGCGTTCGGCCCAACACTGAGCTATACTGGGGCCTTTAGTTTCACGTAGATTCATGAAATTTGGTACACTTGACCAATTCACCAAGATACACAGAAAACTCTCAGGTACCAACGTTGTACGCTAAATGGGAAGGCAGCCAGTTTGGAATTATGACCACATTTTAACACCTTTTTCGCAGTTTACAGCCTCCGCATTTGAACGAACTCCTCCTAGGGATTTTGCTCAATCGGGTTCAAACTTGGCTGGTTTGTTCATAAAGCATGAGGGACCAAACGTTATCAAAACGGTTTGTTTTCATGCATGCTGAAGGGGCGGAGCCAGACGTCAAAGTTAGACATCTCGCCATGAAAAACGAAATGCTAATAGCACCTACACAAAAACTGTCTAATACATCAAACCTTCAGTGATTGACCCACATCCGGTCCCTTGCAATACTAAATGGTCAAATCATGACATCATTTAAGCCACGTCCCCTGACAACAGGAAGTGTAAAGTTTGACGTTGAACGGTCCCGGTCGGACCCGTTACCTAATCAGCATGACACGTCATCGAAGCCCCGCCCCCTCAGAACAGGAAGTCACTTTTTTTTCTTGGAAGGCTCCTTCTCTGACACCCTTGAACTAATCAGGATGATCCTGTGTTAGTAGACGTATAACAAGTTGGTCTGACTTGCTTTAAAGCGCAAACTGTTTTTGCTGGAGGATGTGGGCGTGGCGGCGTGACGATCTCAGAAGTGACGCCGTCACAATTCGTTTGGATCTAAACTCCACAGATTTGAACCGAAGTGCACCAAAATCAGTACGATTGATCAATATCTACCACTTCAACAGGCTTCCATGATAAGCGGCCAATACCCTCCATAGCGCCTCCTATATTATTATTACAGTTATATCTTAGTGACACATCATCCGATCTGCACTAGATTTATTGTGCTTCATCAGTGAGCACTTCTATAGACATTGATATTGTGGTTTAACAGATTACTCCAGTGCGCCCCCTAGATTATTCAAACTGTTAGATCTTAGTGATACATCATCCAATCTGTACCAGATTTATTGTGCGTCATCATCAGGGAGCAGTTCCAAATGCATTGATTTTTGTGTGTAAATTTTGACTCCAGTGCGCCCCCTGCATTATTTCTATAGTTATATCTCAGTGATACATTATCTGATCTGAACCAGATTTATTGTGCGTCATCAGTGAGCACTTGTGCACACATTGATATGGTCGGTTAACAGCTGACTCAAATGTGCCCCCTACATTATTCAAACTGTTAGATCTCAGTGACACATCATCCGATCTGTACCAGATTTATTGTGCATCATCAGTGAGCAGTTCCAAACGCATTGATATTGTTGTGTAAATTTTGACTGGAGTGCGCCCACTAGATTATTCCAACAGTTGTATCTCAGTGAAACATCATCTGATATGCACCATATTTATTGTTCATCTTCAGTGAGAACTTTTAGACACATGGTGTTGTTAAACATTTTACTCCAGTGCACGCCTTATATTCGTCCATCAATTATATCTCAATGATACATCACCCAATCTGCGCCACATTTTTGCTGCATCATCAGTGAGCACTTGTATACACATAAGTATTGTTCTTTAGCATTTGACTCCAGTGCGTCCCCTACATTATTGACATGTCATGTTGAAAAGCATAAAAGAAGTGCACGTGAAACATTTGCCACAAAACAGGAAGTCAAAATTTATCCTCTCTGGAAGGTCAGATTTTGGTCAAGGTGATTTAGAAGATTCAGCGTATGTGCACTCAGGTGGATGCGTGCAGGAACGGAATGGGAGCATTCACCATTGCGACCAGGAGGCGCTGCTGGAGCTCTGGAGTTCGCAAGTGATTTTGAAGATATGGCAAATGCGCACCCTGGCGAACGGGTACGGGAAAGGCACGAGGGCGTTTGAGATAGCGAATGGGCAGACTAGCTGGAGTTCCCGCGGTCGCCACAATAAGGCTGGAGCGGCGCTAAGCTGCGAGGGCCTCAATGTTGCTTGCAACTTTAATTTTATTTGCTGTACTCTACTTGTCTTTTTTCCTTCCACCCTCCCTCCCAAGTGGATGGGGCTCTCCTTGAGATTTCAGGGGCCATCCCTTGAGGGGGGATTCTGTAGGGTTTCTGGGTCTAGTCCTGCATGTTGTTTTTCCCTCGTGTTTACCAGTCCCTCCTCAGCACTCATCCTCCTGTTATCTAGCACTGTCGCACCTGTGTTTAATCTTAATCGCCGCAGGTGTCTGTCATTTCACCTTGTCAGTGTCTGTACTGTATATATTCGACCCCTTGGTGTCTTGTCATTTGTCTCTGGATTGTCCTGTCAAAGGCTTCATGCTCGTTATTCCCTCTGTGTCTCATCCGCTTAAAGTAAGTCTGCTGCCTCGTCAGCTTTTTGGTTTGTTTATTCATTTAATAAACGTTTTACTTATTTTATTCGGAGCCTCCTCATTTTCCTGCACATGGGTTCAACACTCAGAGACGCAAACATGACAATGGCAGGCAGAGCTTTCAGTTATCAGGCTCCTCTCTTGTGGAACCAACTTCCAGTGCGTTTCCTTTTTGATAAATCCTGTAGTTGGGGTCGGCTTAGGTTTCCTGAGCTGTCCCTTAGTTATGCTGCTATAGGCTTAGACTGCTGGAGGACAAACTGACCAAATTTCTTCACTATACTACTGTCTTTACTTAAGCTTCGTTTATACTTCATGCAAGACGTGCGGCTGCGGACCAGCGATGACGTAATTGCGTGTGTGTCACCGACCGCATTGAGTATTTATACTTGGAAAAGATGTGGGGGATACATTATAGACGTGGGGGATACATTATAGTAATCCCTCCCTTTTCCCTCCCACTGCACACGTCACACGCACACCCACGGCATACGTCCCCGCTCCGGACCTGCATTCTCCGTTTGGTCTTTGCAAACCGGTCACGGAGAGCCTGCCACCATTTGCGGCAGACAGCCTCCTCGGTTTGCAACGTCTGCGC
>JBBPBX010077227.1:0-16924 GCA_038048925.1 Garcialebias charrua
TTAATGTATATGTACCTCCAGAGAGTGACAGAACCTTCTTAAAAACGCTCTTTGACACCATTATCTCTTTTAGTGAAGGAGTTCTTATTTGTGCCGGTGACTGGAACACAATCCCTAATTTTACTCTAGATACAACAAGCAATAAAAAGCAAAAAACTGGTAGGTCAAAAGATCTAAATATTCTGATCAGGGAGATGGGAATGTTTGATGTCTGGAGGGACCTCCATATAAAGGAAAGAGAATACACTCACTACTCCTCTACACACAAAGTTCACTCTAGGATCGACCTGTTCCTGATGAACACCATAGATAGATCTAAAGTGAAGGAATGCTTAATTGGAACGTCTGATATCTCTGACCATAATGTTATTTATCTATCCATCAGCCTATCCAATAGACCTAAAACAACAATATGGCGCCTAAATGTAGGTATCCTTAATAATGAAACCACAACAAAGGAGATTAGAAATGAAATAAGGGAATGTATAAAAGATAATAACGATGGGCAAGTAAACCCCACCATGGTCTGGGACACGGTCAAGGCAGTAATGAGAGGGAGACTAATTTCAAGAACAACCTATCTTAAAAAGATAAAAAGATTGAAATACGAGGAACTGCAAAACACATTGAGGAAATTAGAACTAAAACAACAAACGTCTAACAATAGAGAAGTATCAAAACAAATAGCGAAAACTAAAAACAATATAAACGATATGGTACTTGAGGAACTTGAGAATAAATTACGTTTCTCCAAACAAACATTTTACGAATCAGGTCCAAAAGCTACACGGATTTTAGCTAGACAACTTCGCAAACAACAATTGAAACATTCAATTACCAAAATTAGAGACTCAACTGGTAACTTAACCTACGATGAGGACAAAATACATAAGACCTTTGAAAATTACTTTGAAAAACTATATTCTGCCCCAGAACCAGCTAATATAAATGCTATTGATAATTTCCTGACAGCTTTGGACCTCCCTTCGCTCGGATTAAGCCAAAACAAAGTTCTAACTGCTCCCATTACACAGAAAGAACTGGATGCAACAATTGGACATTTGAAAAATAATAAAAGTCCTGGTTGTGACGGTTACCCAAATGAATGGTACAAAGTGTTTAGAAAGGAGCTTTCCCCTGCCCTGCTCGACTCCTTTAACTGGACTTTGAGTAGGGCAGAGATTCCACCATCTTGGAGAGAGGCTGTAGTGTCTGTTCTCCCTAAAGAGGGGAAAAATGCTGAACATTGTGAGTCATATCGCCCAATCTCAATTCTGAATGTAGACTATAAAATTTTTACATCAATAATTTCTAGGAGAATGGAACACTACCTACCAGATTTAATACATGAAGATCAGACGGGATTCATCAAAGGCCGACAAACTCAAGACAGCATAAGACGAACATTACATATAATAACTCAAGCCAAAAAGCAGGACCTCAACGTTGCACTAGTTAGCCTAGATGCAGAAAAAGCTTTTGACCGGGTCAATTGGACCTTTCTATACAAGGTACAAGTTACAAACCCCCCTTTGTTAAGCTGGGATGGGTCGTTTTGTCAATTTAAATAGAATGGGCATGTTAGTTAATTTGTGGTTTTATTTCAGTTTCTGTAGGAGCCATATAAAGGATTTAAGTTTAAAAGAAATGTTTATTTTTGTTGCCTGAATTGATTCTGTGAGTTACAGCCAGGTTCTATTGTTTGAAGAAAAATAAGCATTTGGAATTGTATGCTGTTGAAGCTTATGACGTGGTGCCTTCTGATTGGCTGTTGAAATGGGTATAAATATGACGTAAGCATTCGTTTATTCAGTAGAAGTCTGGCACCCGAAGAGTAACACAGTCTTTTGACCGTCACTTTCTATTTGTTTTGAATCTGTATGCCTTTTTTTTGTGTATATTTTTATTAAGTTCAGTAAAGACACAAATATAATCGCTGGATTCAAGACCTCCTTTTTTGAAGAAATGTGTCGCGTAAAAAAGAGCTTGAAGGGGCTAGACTAGTGAGAGCTTCTGCACTTACATCAAGTCAAAAGACTGAACATCAAGTCAAAAGAACTCTCATTCAGGACTCTTTCAAGACCAAGACAGAAAGGAAAGAGGACTTAGGACAATCTGAGAGTCGACTCCATCAAGGACCTTGCCGGAGTTGAAAAATAAAAGCTGCGAGCGCCGCCGTTGAGAGCAACAGAAACTTCAGGTTGGTTGCTAAGCAACAAAAAACGGTTGGTTGTTAAGCTAACAGGCGAACGGAGCCAGCATCTCCATTAACCCCGTGAACTGTGAAACAGAAATCCTACTACACATAAAGGAACTCTTTCACACACGTTTGTGTGATCGTTTTAGAAGAGTTAGAAGCTGTGGAAGCTCACAGTTTGTGTGTAAAGATTTAAAAGTAAAGTAAACGGGACAAGATGTCAGACGTTGGTGTAGTTGCGGCCGTTGGCCAGAAGAGGGAGCCAAAGCCCACAGAACGAGCTGTTGATGAGAAACTCATCAGATTAAAAGGAGCCAGAAGAGGCAAGCTGTCACAATTAACAAAAGAGAAGAATAACATTGAAAGATTGAAACAAAATGAATGCAATATTGATTTCATAGATAAAGAATCTTTACCAAACTTTGTCAAATGCCTGGGAGAGTATAAACGCATTAATGAAGAACTGTGTGAACTGTTAAATGAAGATGATAAATGCAAAGACCAAGATGTGTTCGAGCATAGACATTCTGAGTTTAAACTTTTCATACAAAGCATTATACAATGGATAAACGATGTAATATGCCCTCCAGAGGATGATGTTGGTCCACACAACAGTGTTTCAAAGGCTAACTCAGTTATAAGCAGTGCATCACAAGGATCAAGTACAATTTCAACGCGGCTGAGAATTAAAGCAGAACGTGAAGCACTCTTAGCAAGAGCAGCAGCTATAAAAAACAAAGAAGCAATTCAACTAGAAGAAGCCCGTCTGAAATTTAGAAAAGAGCAACTAGAAATTGAAACAGAACTTGCTATTTCAGATGCAAAATTAAAGGTGTATGAAGAGTTTGAAGACGCTCAGAAGTCTGAGGTTGATTATTTTCAAGCTACTCCAAAACTCAGAACTGAGCCTGTTCATTCTGCAGGCAAATCAGAAAAACAAGAAACATTCTCAGAGGATGGACAGCAGGCAAATCTCAACCCTCCTGTATCAAAGAAGTCTCCTTCAAAGAGCACTCCAACACATGTCCAGTGTTCTGATGCTTTTTCAGCTGATCTGTTTCAGGTTCTGCAGCAACAAAATCACCATACTGAAATGCTCATAAAACAGCAAGGCTTGTCCCGACTTCCTCAGAGAGAAATTTCAGTATTTACAGGTGACCCCCTTACCTACAGATCCTTCATAAGAGCCTTTGAGCATGCCATTGAGAACCAAACGGATAGCCAACAAGATCGTTTGTATTATCTAGAACAGTTCACAGGCGGAGAACCGCTAGAACTTGTACGTAGTTGTGAGCACATGAAGCCAGACAGAGCTTATAGAGAAGCAAGAGTTTTGCTTGATCGACACTATGGAGATGAGTTAACCATTTCCACAGCATATATCAAAAAGGCTATGGAATGGCCTCAAATAAAACCAGAAGACAGAAAGGGGCTGAATACATTTGCATTATTTCTGATTGGATGTTCCAACACATTGAACGATGTGGACTACATGTGTGAAATGAACAACCCAACAAACATGAAAAGCATATTGTGCAAACTTCCATATAAACTGAAAGAAAAGTGGAGAAGTCATGCTTACAACTTTAAAGAAAGAAAAGGAACACCAGCCAAATTTCCTGATCTTGTAGAGTTCATCTACCAACAAGCAAAGATTGCCAATGATCCGTTATTTGGAGATATTCTTGATGCCACTCCAGGTAGTCAGAGTGGTGCACAAAAGAAATTTGACCAAGTTAAAGGCCTTTCAAAGAGAAGCAGTTTTGCTGTGAATATATCTCCTGCTGAAAAGGATGCAACAAAGAGTCAACATGATGAAACTTCATCATTCAAAACAAGTGCTTTTCAAAGCCCATGTCTTTACTGTAAGAACAGCCATGCTTTGAGTGTTTGCAACAAAATTAAAGAAAAGCCTTCGAAAGACAGAATACAGTTTCTGAAATCACAAGGTCTTTGTTTTGGGTGTCTAACTGCAGGTCATCTATATAAAGACTGTAGAAAAAAGGCCTCATGTTCGGACTGTTCTCTTAAGCACCCCACTATTCTACATGTGTTGAAGCAGGACGTTGTGTCAGAAGAAAACAATGTGGATGACAACCCACAAAACACAAGTGAAGTTACAAGTGCTCTTGTGTCTGCCGGTTGTAAAAGTGAAGTCACTGGGGCCGGAGAAAATGAATGCATACTTCCCATTGTACCTGTGCAGATAAGACACAAGAAAAACAGGAAGATCATTAAGACTTATGCATTCCTGGATCAAGGTAGCACAGCAACCTTTTGCACCGAGGATCTTGCGAATAAGTTAAATATTCGTGGGAAAAAGAAAGAAATCCTTCTTCGCACCATGGCACAGGAACAGAAAGTCTGTAGTTATGTTCTTACAGATTTAGAGGTCTGTGGCCTCGATGAACAAGACTTCATCACGCTGCCAGATGTGTACACTCAACCAGACATCCCTGCAACAAGGGGTAATATACCAAAAGAGCGAGATTTGGAGAGATGGCCTTACCTGAACCAAGTTCATCTTCCCAGACTAGAGTCAAATATTGGACTTCTCATTGGTGCTAATGCTCACAAGGCTTTGGAGCCATGGAAGATCATCAACAGCCAGAATGATGGACCATATGCTGTGAAAACAGCTCTGGGTTGGGTGGTAAATGGACCAGTCAGCAGATGTCAAGGTATGGACTTATGTGTCACTAAAAAACAAGATTTTCTTGTCAATCGTATATCTGTATTGAACATTGAAGACATGCTGGTGAAGCATTACCATGCAGATTTCCCAGAGCGACAGTATGAGGACAAACAAGAACCATCTCAGCTGGATAAGCAGTTCATGCATGCTGTAACTACACCAACACAGCTCACAGATGGGCATTATTGCATCAAGCTGCCTCTGAAAGATGAGCTGAGACCCCTTCTGGCACCAAAGACGGATGAAGAAAAAGACAGAGTCCCAACACCTCCCTCTCCTCCCAAGAAGAAAAAGAGTGAAACAAAGAAACGTTTAGCCAACTCAGATGAAGACAACCCTGTTCATATGAAAAAACACAAAAAGGAGAAGGCAAAGGAGGCAGGAAAGCATAAAGACAAAAGAAAAAAGGGAAAGAAAAAGAAAGCAAAGAAGGATGCTAGTGGCTCAACCAATCTGTTTGAAAAGTTTTTGCTAAACTGTGAAACCAAAGATCGATCTCCTCGCAGGTCACCAACTTATCCACCTGCTGCAGAGAAAAGCAGCAGCAAGCCCACAAAGTTGACAGGAAAGAGTGAAAAGTTTTCCAAGCCTGCTAAGAAGTCTGCTACTCAGAAACCAGACCACAACAAGACAGAGAGGACCAAGCAACAAGAGGCTTCCAGACCGGGCCATAGTTCTGGCTTTAGCCTGGACAGTGATGAGCGAGAAGAGGAATGCACGGGAAAAGCACGACCTACAGATGATTTCAGAGAACGAAAGGAGAGGCCTGAGGACGTGCAGCATCCAAGCTGGGAGAAGAAAATATCAGCTGATGATAGGAGGAAGAGGAGAGAGGACAGTGAGCCCAGACTCTACGTGGTCTGTGATGAAAATCAGGAGCCACCATAGAGCTCTGACAAATCTGACAAGAGTCAAGCCACTTTGAGTCTTGGAATGGACCTCAACATGGACTGGATGACTCTGGACGACTTCCAGAAGCATCTGAATGGAGAATAAAATTTTTCATTAAGAGACTGTTTTGTAACCAAATTAAGCAAGCTTTTGTTTGATAAGTTACTGAAATATTTATGGCTCCAATTTAAGTTGAGTTAGTAATTGATATGTTAATACATAGTCAATTAGGGGCCGGAAAATGTAGGAGCCATATAAAGGATTTAAGTTTAAAAGAAATGTTTATTTTTGTTGCCTGAATTGATTCTGTGAGTTACAGCCAGGTTCTATTGTTTGAAGAAAAATAAGCATTTGGAATTGTATGCTGTTGAAGCTTATGACGTGGTGCCTTCTGATTGGCTGTTGAAATGGGTATAAATATGACGTAAGCATTCGTTTATTCAGTAGAAGTCTGGCACCCGAAGAGTAACACAGTCTTTTGACCGTCACTTTCTATTTGTTTTGAATCTGTATGCCTTTTTTTTGTGTATATTTTTATTAAGTTCAGTAAAGACACAAATATAATCGCTGGATTCAAGACCTCCTTTTTTGAAGAAATGTGTCGCGTAAAAAAGAGCTTGAAGGGGCTAGACTAGTGAGAGCTTCTGCACTTACAGTTTCCAATTTCATATGTTGGTGCGTGACTTGTAAGCCTGTATAAAACTTCTCGTTCTCACAGCTTCCATTCAGAATTGAAAAAGACTTCTGGACAGAAGTCGAAACGTTTTCTGCAACAAATAAAGTCCAGTTGATCCTGTATTGAACGCCTTTTTTGATTTCATCATGTCCTGGACGACTGAGAATCTTCACCAGCATAAGGTACTAGAACGTATGGGCTTTAATAATCAGTTTGTTAACTGCATACAATCACTATATGATAAACCACGGGCCAGAATAAAAATTAACGGGCATTTAACGAATAGCTTCCAACTACACAGAGGAACCCGCCAGGGATGCTGTCTAAGTCCAGCACTTTTTGCAATTTTCATTGAACCCTTGGCACAGGCCATTAGAGATAACGATGAGATAAAGGGTGTTAGTTTTGCAAATACCGAACACAAAGTTGGCCTTTTCGCAGATGATGTAATCGCATACCTCCAAAACCCAGATATAACGCTCCACAAATTCATGTCAGCTCTAGTTGAATTTGGTCAACTGTCAGGTTACAGTCTAAACATCACAAAAACACAAGTTTTGACAATTAATTACTCACCTAATAAATTTATAAGAAAGACATACAGACTTAAGTGGGATGCCAAAAAACTAAAATATCTAGGAGTCTTTATTCCCCAAGATTTGGACAAACTATTCAGTTTAAACTTTGATAAACTTACTGAAACCATACAAAAAGATCTGACAGTCTGGGCAAGGTTAATACTGGATTTTACAACTAGAATGGAAATAGTAAAGATGAATTTGCTCCCTCGTTTTTTATACCTTTTTTTATCTTTGCCTATTAGGATACCAAACGCACAGTTTCAGGCCTGGGATAGGCTGATCTCAAGATTTATTTGGTCCGGGACCAGACCAAGGATAAAGTTTAAAACACTCCAAATTAATAGAGACCAGGGGGGTCTGGCACTTCCAAATTTGAAACAATACTACTACGCATCCCAAATAAGAGGTATGGTTTGCTGGTGCTCCCCAGAAATGGAGACAGGGTGGAAACAGATTGAACTTAGCCAGGACAGGGTACAACCCCAAACACGTCTGGGAGGCAAAATAGTTTCAGACGAAAATGGGAATCGTATAGTTGAAGACGCATTGTTAATCTGGAAAGAAGTAGTTGGCAAATACAAATTGACAGATGTCACTGGTCTCCTGATGTGGCCTTCTTGCAACCCTGACTTCCGACCAGGAGAGTTAGACTCTTCCTTTTTGGGATGGAAAGATAGAGGACTGACAACATTATGCCAGTTTGTAGATGGTAACACCTTTAAAACATTTGAACAACTGAAAAGGGAATATAACCTTGAGAACAGAGATTTATTTAAATATTTTCAAATAAGACATTATTACGATAACAAAATAAAAAAAGGGGTCCCTCCAGAAGGTAATACTATTGTGCAAATCTTTACAAACGCTCATACTCACCTCCCAAGTAAAACTGTTTCCAAACTATATAAAGGGCTGCAGAAACATAATGGAAATAATACCTTGTACATTAAGTCAAAATGGGAAAAGGAACTGGGAGTAAAAATTACAGAGGAGGATTGGCTTTTAATGTGTGAAACACAACAGACAACTACCAGTTCCAAAAGATGGAAACAATTCGGGTGGAAGTGCTTAACTAGGTTCTTCATCACACCTCAAATTACCAGCAGATATAGAGGAGAAGAACAGCAATGTTGGAGATTATGTGGTCATAAAAATGTCAATCACACTCATATATTTTGGTCCTGCCCAAAGCTGGCATCTTATTGGGATGGAGTCTGTCAAACCATCGGGAGTATTTTGGGATATGTCATCCCAAAGGACCCCAGAACTTTCCTGCTGGGACAGATGACTGGAGAAGTGCTTCAAAAAAAAGATGAATACCTATTCAAGATCCTATCAATAGCAAGCAAAAAAGCTATTACTCGGAACTGGCTAAAGAAACCTCCCCCCAAACTGGACAATTGGCGGGAAGTCATAGAGGAAATTCACTCGATGGAAAAACTGACACATCTTCTACAAATTAAAGGACACTCTTACAACAAACGCTGGTCTAAATGGCTGGCCTACAAGATCAAGGAAACCTAACTGTGTACAACATCTTGTATTATTGACATTCCTTTTTTTTAAACCAAATATCAGTGCCCCTAGCTCAGTGTGTTATTTGTGTTATTGTAAAAATGTAAAAAGTTAAATAAAGAGTTTAAAAAAAAAAAATAACCCAAATACATAAAACTAACGACTCACCGTCGAATGGTCGACACAAAACACACAATAAAATCCTCCGGCCACGTTAATTTGGCTTGAAACAGCGGGGTTCTCTGCGGATTTATCCATTAGTAACCCAAAACAACCAGCTGGACACAGAGTTCAGCGTCTATAGGTAGTCAACAGATTTAATGAAAAGTAACTAAAATACATAAAAATAACGACTCACCGTCAAATGGTCGACACAAAACACACAATAAAATCCTCCGGCCGCGTTAATTTGGCTTGAAACAGCGGGGTTCTCTGCGGATTTATGAAGAGACCGAGCGCAGCCAGCTAGCTACAGAATTAGCCCCTGAGTTCACCTCTGACCCGGAAGATGTCAAGATGGAATAGTCCATTTTTAGTAGGGGGATAAAGAAATCGACCGGTTTTTGTATTGCGTATTTAATGATCGTTTTCATCGTAACTATAATTATTTTTATGTTAAATGTACATTAACAAGCAGGATCAATGTTAGGGATGTAGGTGACTGGCCGGGGCGCGGCGGGGCCGGGGCCCCATGCTGATGGGATCCCCAGGCAACGGCATCATTTACCTACATGGTAGATCCGAGTCTGTTCTCCGCTCTGCTCCCCCTCACACCCTCCCTCCTCTCTGCTGTTTACGGTGGGGAAAAAGGTAAAACAAGCAGCATAAGAGCTTGTAAATAAGTTTATTGGTTTTTACTGATAGATAATTAGTTATTAGCGGTACTGCATTTTAAATAAAAATAGCACAAATCCGCTTATGAATTATAAAAGTTAGTCAATCCACAAAAACGCTGACAAAAAGTTTAGGTCCACTGTAAGCGGATTAGCGCTTTAGCGCTATCTAGCGTTCATTGCCCACCACTGATACCTACTACATACATACATACATACATACATACATACATACATACATACATACATACATACATACATACATACATACATACATACATACATACATACATACATACATACATACATACATACATACATACATACATACATACATACATACATACATACATACATACATACATACATACATACATACATACATACATACATACATACATACATACATACATACATACACACATACATACATACATACATACATACATACATACATACAACATACATACATACATACACACATACATACATACATACATACATACATACATACATACATACATACATACATACATACATACATACATACATACATACATACATACATACATACATACATACATACATACATACATACATACATACATACATACATACATACATACTTTGTATCCGCTTCTTCCTTTTCGGGTCACAGGGGTCACTGGTGTCCATGTCCAGCTATCACTGTGTGAGAAGCAGGGGACACCTTGGACAGGTCTCCAGTCCATCACAGGGACACATATGCCCCTTTTCCATTAGTACCTTTAGTACCAGTACAGCACGGTTCGACTCGGCTCAGTACGGTACAAGTTCTAATTGGCGGGTTCAAATTGAAGTTGCGCCTCACCAGCTGGTGACGGTAATGCTGGTGGTAAGACTGAAACAGGTTTCAGTACAGGGTGAGAATTGATTTAGAAGTTTCTGGTAAATTATAGCCTGGTTAAAACCAGACCCTTGTCCTTCACTTCGCTAGTACGAAGCGAAGTGAAGGACAAGGGTCTGGTTTTAACCAGGCTAGGTAAATGATAAAGAATACAGATTAATAAAACTATCAAATAAAACTGTATATATCCTGCAAATGAACTTTTAATGAACTTTAGTTCACCATTAAATCTCTGATGAAACAGATTGTACAAAAACATCTACATTAAAAATGTATACTTTGTATACCCTGATGCATGCTCAATAATCCAGGTAGAAAAATCTAAAAAAGCTAAGGCTGGTCCTCTGGACATTCAAAAAGCAAAACAAAACAAAGCAACAAAAAAACCTGTAGAAACGTTTCGTCTTTCGTCCGAAAGACTTCCTCAGTCTGAGATGCTGTATTCAGCTCAGTCTTATAAATAGCACCCTCTCACAGTGGATCAACCAGTTTGCTGATGACAGCTGAAACCAGCTGCTCACATGATCAAGGAGGACCATCAGCCTGACGATGGATCGTTAGCACCCTGATGGTTGTTTGCTATTCACAGAGGGCTGAGTGATACTAGCAATAACAGCATTGTAAGAGGGGGACAGTTGAACCCGGAGGCCTCCACCTCTGTTTAATGATGGACGGTTTCTTTTCACAAAGATGGCCTCCTTTACTCCTCTCTCAAACCATCGTTCCTCTCTATCAAGGATGTGAACATCTTCATCCCTGAAAGAGTGACCTCTGACCTGGAGATGAGTGTAGACCACAGAGTCCTGACCTGATGATGTTGATCTTCTGTGCTGGGCCATCCTTTTGGCCAGTGGCTGTTTAGTTTCCCCGATATAAGACTGATCACCCTCCTGACACTGAACAGCATACACAATATTACTCTGTTTGTGCCGGGGGACTGGATCTTTGGGATGAACCAGTCTTTAATGTATTTTGGGGTTTAAAAGCCACTGGGACGTTGTGTTTAGAAAATAAACGTCTCAATGTCTCTGAAACTCCTGCAACATCTGGAATGACCACTGGTCTGGGTCTGGGTTCCTTCTTTTCACCTGATGGCTGCTGGAGTCCTGTTTGGGTTTCTTCTTTCAGGAAGGCCCAGTTAGGATATCCACATTTCTCTAGAGCCTGTTTTGTGTGTGATTTCTCCTTCTGTCTGGCTGCTGAGTTAGTGGGGACGCTGTCTGCTCTGTGGTACAGAGTCCTGATGACTCCTAACTTGTGCTCCAGAGGGTGATGGGAGTCAAACTGTAAATACTGGTCTGTGTGGGTGGGTTTGCGGTACACCTCAGTTTGCAAATTTCCTCTATCAGAAACTGAGACCTCACAGTCCAAGAAAGCCAACCTGCCATTTTTTACATCTTCTCGTGTGAACTTGATATATTTATCCACAGAGTTGATGTGATCAGTGAAATGTTGGACTTCCTGAGATTTAATTTTAACCCAGGTGTCGTCAACATACCTGAACCAATGACTTGGTGGTCTCCCTGAAAAGGACGTCAAGGCTCTCTTTTCTACCTCCTCCATGTACAGGTTGTCAACAACAGGAGAAACTGGAGACCCCATAGCACACCCATGTTTCTGCCTATAATATTACTCCCCATATGTGAACATATGGGGAGCATATACATTGTAGGTTTTCATCATTTGATGTATTTTCACTCATTGTGTTTTGTTGTTCAGTTTAGATGTGTAGTTTTGTTTCTTGTATAAAGATATTCTTTAATTATTTTTAGCTTTGCTTCAAAGTTTAATTCTTGTTTTATGATTTGTACATCTGTGGGTTAGAATAAAGTTGAACTAAAGGCCTTAAGGGACTCCTCGCTGCACTGAACTGCATACACCACATCACACGAGCTGAGTGGTGTGGTGTATGCAGTTCAGTGCATCGTTTGAGCAGCTCAGTCCTCACCTCCTTCTACAGGTGTGCAGTGGAGAGCATCCTGTGCTCCAGCATCAACGTGTGGCATGGAGGCTGCACAGTTGCAGAAAGAAAAGCTCTGCAGAGAGTGGTGAAGGCTGCACAGAAGTCTGTTGGAGTCAGTCTCCCCACCATCACAGACATCTACACCTCCAGATGCAGGAAGAGAGCCACCTGCATCATGAAGGACCCCACTCACCCAGCACACACACTTTTTGCCCCACTCCCCTCAGGAAGGAGGTTGAGGAGCATCAAATGTAGAACCACTAGACTGAGGAACAGCTTCTACCCTGAGGCTGTTAGACTCATGAATAAATAACCAGAATAATCACTGTGAAAATATCACATCATGTTGCTGCTGATCTGTTTCATGTTGCTGCTGATCTGTTTCATGTTGCTGCTGATCTGTTTCATGTTGCTGCTGATCTGTTTCATGTTGCTGCTGATCTGGTTCATGTTGCTGCTGATCTGTTTCATGGGGGGAGTGGTGGCGCAGTGGTTAGAGACGGTGGGCCTGTGATCGGAAGATCGCCGGTTCAAGCCCCGGTACCGACAACATTAAAAATGTGGGTGGAAAAAGGTGAAACACCCACACCTGCCTCCACCCTCATTCACCCCACTCTGGGCCCCTGAGCAAGGCCCTTAACCCCCACCATCTGCTCCCTAACAGGTCTCTCTTGAAAATGAGTTCTCGTGTCTCAATGAGACTAACCTGGATAAATAAAGGGTAAATGAAAAATAAATTGCTGTGTTCATTCGTGTTCATCTGCTCACACAGACTCATGTTCGTGCTGCTGTTCGACATATTGTTTTTGTTGTTTTTATGATATTAGTGCTTAGTGTATTTTTAATTGATGTTTGTCTCAGTTCATATCTAGATGTTATTACTGTTTTTATTTTACATTTTATTGTTGGATGTAACTTGGACCCTGTGTACATTATTTCGCTCCACCACATGTACCACATGTGGTTTGAACAATAATAAAGAATGTCTGAATCTGAACATTTTCTTTAAACATATTTGAGGAACATATTCCTGAGAGATCCAATAATTTTGTCTTTTTATGATTTTTCACCTGAGTTCACTTTAAGAGATTTAATAAAGTTGTTAAAGTGAAAACAGGATTTCATGATGAAGCCAGCCAGTACAGATTATATGTTTTAATCTTCACTGTTTTAAAAAAATAAAAAAATGTTTTTTATACCGGTACATAAAATGTTTTTTAAAATAGTTTCCACCCTTCATCACAGACTCGTCCCGGTCCGCCCGTCTTCCAGGGCTCGGGATCCGGCCTTCATGAGAACATGAGGCCGGGGCCCAGACCCTGCTCCTGTGGGTCAGCAGCTCCTATGATCCTCCATCCATCCACTCCACTCATCCCAACCCGTCACAGCTGATCTGCTGTGTCGTTATTGTCACATTAATTAATTTTTAAAAAAGTAAGGAGTGTTTGTAAGGGTGAGCTGCCATTTTATTTTCAAGACATTTTTCTCCTGTTTTTGATAACTTGGTTAAGGTAAGAAACCTGTACATGTATTTTGATTACTTTTATTTTGTTTAGATAAGTGAAAAATGGGAAAAATAGTTCATTTTGTTTGTTATTTTGGCCTGGGCTCACTCTGAAGTTCATCCAAGTTAGTCACCAATAATCATTCACATTGTAAATAAACTGTTTAACCCATATCCATTGACTCAGTAGCTGCTTGAGGTGTGCAGAAGGTGGAAACGCCCATGCACATCTAATTACAAGCTGGCGGCTGTGTTTTGCTGGTTGTGACAGCATTCTGCTTTTTCTACATGACGGTGAGTTTGCTGAAGCAGGAGTATGATGCTGAAGCAGGTGTATGATGCTGAAGCAGGTGTATGATGCTGAAGCAGGAGTATGATGCTGAAGCAGGTGTATGATGCTGAAGCAGGAGTATGATGCTGAAGCAGGTGTATGATGCTGAAGCAGGAGTATGATGCTGAAGCAGGTGTATGATGCTGAAGCAGGTGTATGATGCTGAAGCAGGTGTATGATGCTGAAGCAGGTGTATGATGCTGAAGCAGGTGTATGATGCTGAAGCAGGTGTATGATGCTGAAGCAGGTGTATGATGCTGAAGCAGGTGTATGATGCTGAAGCAGGAGTATGATGCTGAAGCAGGTGTATGATGCTGAAGCAGGTGTATGATGCTGAAGCAGGTGTATGATGCTGAAGCAGGTGTATGATGCTGAAGCAGGTGTATGATGCTGAAGCAGGAGTATGATGCTGAAGCAGGTGTATGATGCTGAAGCAGGTGTATGATGCTGAAGCAGGAGTATGATGCTGAAGCAGGTGTATGATGCTGAAGCAGGTGTATGATGCTGAAGCAGGTGTATGATGCTGAAGCAGGTGTATGATGCTGAAGCAGGTGTATGATGCTGAAGCAGGTGTATGATGCTGAAGCAGGAGTATGATGCTGAAGCAGGTGTATGATGCTGAAGCAGGTGTATGATGCTGAAGCAGGAGTATGATGCTGAAGCAGGTGTATGATGCTGAAGCAGGTGTATGATGCTGAAGCAGGAGTATGATGCTGAAGCAGGTGTATGATGCTGAAGCAGGTGTATGATGCTGAAGCAGGTGTATGATGCTGAAGCAGGTGTATGATGCTGAAGCAGGAGTATGATGCTGAAGCAGGTGTATGATGCTGAAGCAGGTGTATGATGCTGAAGCAGGTGTATGATGCTGAAGCAGGTGTATGATGCTGAAGCAGGTGTATGATGCTGAAGCAGGTGTATGATGCTGAAGCAGGAGTATGATGCTGAAGCAGGTGTATGATGCTGAAGCAGGTGTATGATGCTGAAGCAGGAGTATGATGCTGAAGCAGGAGTATGATGCTGAAGCAGGTGTATGATGCTGAAGCAGGTGTATGATGCTGAAGCAGGAGTATGATGCTGAAGCAGGTGTATGATGCTGAAGCAGGAGTATGATGCTGAAGCAGGTGTATGATGCTGAAGCAGGTGTATGATGCTGAAGCAGGAGTATGATGCTGAAGCAGGAGTATGATGCTGAAGCAGGTGTATGATGCTGAAGCAGGTGTATGATGCTGAAGCAGGTGTATGATGCTGAAGCAGGTGTATGATGCTGAAGCAGGTGTATGATGCTGAAGCAGGAGTATGATGCTGAAGCAGGTGTATGATGCTGAAGCAGGAGTATGATGCTGAAGCAGGTGTATGATGCTGAAGCAGGTGTATGATGCTGAAGCAGGTGTATGATGCTGAAGCAGGTGTATGATGCTGAAGCAGGAGTATGATGCTGAAGCAGGTGTATGATGCTGAAGCAGGTGTATGATGCTGAAGCAGGTGTATGATGCTGAAGCAGGTGTATGATGCTGAAGCAGGAGTATGATGCTGAAGCAGGTGTATGATGCTGAAGCAGGTGTATGATGCTGAAGCAGGTGTATGATGCTGAAGCAGGTGTATGATGCTGAAGCAGGTGTATGATGCTGAAGCAGGTGTATGATGCTGAAGCAGGAGTATGATGCTGAAGCAGGTGTATGATGCTGAAGCAGGTGTATGATGCTGAAGCAGGAGTATGATGCTGAAGCAGGTGTATGATGCTGAAGCAGGTGTATGATGCTGAAGCAGGAGTATGATGCTGAAGCAGGAGTATGATGCTGAAGCAGGAGTATGATGCTGAAGCAGGTGTATGATGCTGAAGCAGGAGTATGATGCTGAAGCAGGTGTATGATGCTGAAGCAGGTGTATGATGCTGAAGCAGGAGTATGATGCTGAAGCAGGTGTATGATGCTGAAGCAGGAGTATGATGCTGAAGCAGGAGTATGATGCTGAAGCAGGAGTATGATGCATCTTCAAGTCCAAGTCCACGATGAGCAAACTGCAGTGGTGCTGCTTTGTTGAGTCAGGTCAAAGTAAAAAAAAAACAAGTCAAAGTCAACTTTATTGTCAAAACTGCAATATGTACAGGACATACACAGGATTGAAATTACATTTCTCTCAGTCCCTCGGTGCAACAGTAACCATTTAAACACTAAAAACACTAAAACATTTTATAAACATAGGCATAAAATGAAATAATAAAAGAATAATACTGTCCTGAGTTATTGCATAGTAGTTTTGGCATAGTAGTATAAAAGTATAAAAAGTATACTGTATCTATAAAATAAAATGAAGGTTCTGGCATTGACATTTGTAATAGAGTGACAAAGCAGCATATGAAGTTTATGTACACAGTATATGTATGAGGTAGTTGATATTGGTATAGAGGTAGAGTGGCATATGCAATAAGGCTAGTAAAAAGTAATATATATATATATATATATCAGCAGTAGTGTAGATATAAAAAGTAGTGTAAATGTAAACAGTAGTAATAAATGTAAACAGTAGTAATAAATGTAAACAGTAAATGTAAACAGTAGTAATAAATGTAAACAGTAGTAATAAATGTAAACAGTAAATGTAAACAGTAGTAATAAATGTAAACAGTAGTAATAAATGTAAACAGTAGTAATAAATGTAAACAGTAAATGTAAACGGTAGTAATAAATGTAAACAGTAGTAATAAATGTAAACAGTAAATGTAAACTGGTAGTAATAAATGTAAACAGTAGTAATAAATGTAAACAGTAGTAATAAATGTAAACAGTAGTAATAAATCTTCTTCTTCTTCTTCTTTCGGCTTTTCCCTTTTCAGGGGTCGCCACAGCGAGTCA
>JBBPBX010077228.1:6653-16924 GCA_038048925.1 Garcialebias charrua
TATATATACCGGTATATATAAATACACAAATAAATAAAATTTAAAAGGAAAATTATCCAAGTCCCAGTTTAATTTGTTTTCTCATACTCTTTAAACTAAAAACATTTCATTTTGAGCTTCTTTAAGAAACTAAACAAATTTAATTAGGCTCCTTAAAAATATTTTTAAATTGTGTTTAAAAGCAGCATATGATTAACATTTGTGATGAAAACAGTAATTATTAATGAAAGGCTTTTACCACCAATAACCTGTGCATATGGGTTTATTTAAACCAACGTTAAACACCTGGGCACTTTATAGTCATTTAACGGTACTTATAAAGTATAAATGCAGCTTTTGTTGAACTAAAAGGTCTTACCCAGACAGAGGAGGCCGAGGAGCACAGCCACCCAGCTGCAGCTGACGGATGAGTCCATGTCTGAAACTGTTTCAATCTGACACCGAGCTGCCGGAACATAAACTTTATTTCAGAGCTCAGGTTCTGGTTCTGGACAAACACCAGCCTGTTACTCATTTACTCTGTGACCAAAGAAAGAAGATCGATGTGTCTGCCCCCATCCCTGTGCCCACAAAAAGAACCTTCAATTTGAAGCAACATATTTAATGTTTATCTGACAAATTTAAACAAATCTAACTTAAACTAACCTGAATTAAAAACTTGTGATAATTTAAAGATTTCAGATAAACTCATATGATCACTCAGTTCTGCACTTCTTGACCATTACCTTTCTTTTATTATGTTAAATCCTGGATTTTCCACCACGTGTTCATT
Organism: Garcialebias charrua; assembly: GCA_038048925.1. Lineage (NCBI taxonomy): Eukaryota > Metazoa > Chordata > Actinopteri > Cyprinodontiformes > Rivulidae > Garcialebias > Garcialebias charrua. The sequence continues at coordinate 7,426 of JBBPBX010077228.1, forward strand.
TGTTGCATAAAAACTGCCGGTAAGTGGTTGTGAAATAAAGACAAAGTGCAAACTTTTGCTTCATCGTTTCCCGAAAACCAGGCAGAATCATTTGTTTACTTGTTGATCCAGTTATTAGTTAAATATTAGAAAGAACCAGAGGGAACTTTTTATTCTGTAAAAGTTTTTAGTCCCAACTAAAGTGCTTCCTGGAGGATCACGCTATCCCCGAGCTATTCCAGTCTGGCTTCAAATCCCTCCACAGCACTGAGACTGCCCTACTGAAGGTTTTTAACGACATCTTTCTATCCACAGATACTGGTGACTCTGTGCTGCTTGTCCTATTGGACCTCACATCCGCTTTCGACACCATCGACCATGAGATCCTCATTGCTAGGTTGGAGCAGTGGGTGGGCATCTCAGGATCAGCCCTAAACTGGTTCAGATCCTACCTCTCTGACAGGTCTTTTTGTGTGTCCATCAATGATTTTACTTCTGCAGTGGCGGCTCTTAAATGGGGGGTTCCGCAGGGGTCCATCCTGGGTCCTCTCTTGTTCTCCTTATACCTGCTGCCACTCGGTGCTATTTTCCGGAAACACAATATACCTTTCCACTTCTACGCTGATGACTGTCAAATCTACTTCCCCCTAAGACAAAATGGTACAGGCTCTATTCAACCTCTGCTCGACTGCCTGGCTGACATCAGGGACTGGATGGCTTTAAATTTCTTAAGCTTCAATGATAAGAAGTCTGAAGCCATATTGTTCCTTCCCAATGACACAACCTCAAACCACTGCATTGACCTGTCTGCTCTACCCCTGTCCGAAAAACAAAAAGTCAAAAATCTGGGAGTGATAATGGATCCTTCCATGAAACTCAACAGTCATGTAAACATGATCGTCAAATCCTGTTTTTTCCAGCTGAGGCGTCTGTCTAAGCTGAAGCCCATATTATCCAAAAAGCACCTGGAGACAGTGATTCACGCATTCATTACATCTAGGCTTGATTACTGCAATTCACTTCTGTTTGGCGTCAGTCAAGCCACCATTGCACGATTACAACTGGTTCAGAACGCAGCTGCCCGATTTTTAACCAGCACACGCAAAAGAGAGCACATTACACCAGTCTTGGCCTCCCTTCACTGGCTACCGGTTCATCTTCGAATCCAATTCAAAATTCTCATGTATGTCTACAAATCGCTGAACAGTCTCGCCCCCGCCTATCTCTCGGATCTGATACACCCATATGTCCCTCCACGTGCTTTGAGGTCAGAGGATCAGGTACTCTTAATAGTTCCAGAAACTCGCCTTAAGCGCAGGGGTGACAGGGCGTTCTCTGTAGCAGGCCCAAGACTCTGGAACGAGTTACCGCTGCTCATCAAACAGGCCCCCTCCCTCTCGGTTTTCAAATCCCGGTTAAAAACTCACTACTACTCCATTGCTTTCAATGCCAGCTGATTTGTATTGGATCGTTTGATTTATGATCTGCAATGTTTTTATGTTTTTCGTGTTGTACTTCATTGTCTGTGTTGCCTGTTGCGTGTTTGTTTGTCCAGCACTTTGGTGTGGACTTGTTCCTGTTTAAAGTGCTTTATAAATAAAATGGTATGGTATGGTATGGTAAGTTAACACTCTTTATGATCAGTCAGAGGTACGAAAGTCAAGAAGTGATCTAATTTCTTTTAAATAATTAAAAGTATTAATACTGTATCTTGTGAACCCTCTCAACCTGTACTTTTCAGCACTACCTGCTAGACAACGCTGGTAACTGACCTGTCTATTGGTTTATTTCACAGAATTTAATAAGCAATACTGTATGTTGTATAATTAAACTACATGTTTATACAGTTACATGTTTATTTATTATCATTCAGGTCTTTCTTGTAAATTAGTCCCCAAGGCTCAGTGGGATTAACCTGTATAAATAAAGGTTGAATTAATGTTTATTAAACTGAAAGCTTATTAAATTACATGTTTATCAAACTACATGTTTATTAAACTACACACTTACTTATGGAATTAATGGAACAAGTAACTACTGCTGTTGATCAAAAGCAATACTGTGTGATATTTGTTGATTTGAAAAAAGCGTTTGATATTGTTGATCATGACCGTGACATGTTTTAAAAAAAGTCTTAAAACCTTTCTTTTTATCCAGTTTTTTAAATAATTAATTGTGCTTTTGTTTTTTATTGCTCCCAATTTTTTGAGTATTTTATCTGCATTTTGTGAATTTTTAATTTTTGATGCAATCACCTGTGAGGCTCCATCCTCTTGGTTGTTCCTTTTCTTTGTTGCATTTATGATTGATTTTTATCTTGATTTTATTTTTCATTGTAGCACTTTGAGATCTGTTTGATGTAAAGTGCGTTATAAATAAAAGTTATTATTATTATTATTATTATATACTCCTTGAAAAATTACACAAATATGGTATTAGAGGATTAGCGCTGCAATGGGTACGTAGTTATTTGAGGGAAAGGAAACTGAAAGTTATGCACCATAACTCATGTTCCCTGAAGGAAGGGAACAAGGTGCAACACATTGACTATGGGAATTGCGCCGCCGCGCGGTTCACCTGAAGTACTTGTAATACAATCACGCCTTTTCTAAAGGCAGGTGGGCATCAGCGTCAGCAATGAGGCCCCGCCCTCTTTGCATAAAAGGGGCTGACGCCCCACCTACATCCTCCAAGTGCACTTCACTGAGCTTGGGCATTGAAAGGGCAAACATGTGTTGCACCTCGTTCCCTTCCTTCAGGGAACATGAGTTATGGTGCATAACTTTCACTTCCCTTATCAGTCAGTACACTCAGTGCAACACATTGACTATGGGAACATAATTCAATCACGCCTTGGAAATGCTCTGGAAATGCATGCTTGTGAAAACTTTGTGCCTTAGACTACAGGCACCAGCTGCTCTTTACTCTGTGGTAGAGAGAACAGCCTGAGTTACGTCACATGTGAACTAAAGGGTCTTACCCAGACAGAGGAGGCCGAGGAGCACAGCCACCCAGCTGCAGCTGACGGATGAGTCCATGTCTGAAACTGTTTCAATCTGACACCGAGCTGCCGGAACATAAACTTTATTTCAGAGCTCAGGTTCTGGTTCTGGACAAACACCAGCCTGTTACTCATTTACTCTGTGACCAAAGAAAGAAGATCGATGTGTCTGCCCCCATCCCTGTGCCCACAAAAAGAACCTTCAATTTGAAGCAACATATTTAATGTTTATCTGACAAATTTAAACAAATCTAACTTAAACTAACCTGCATTAAAAACTTATGATAATTTAAAGATTTCAGATAAACTCCTATGATCACTCAGTTCTGCACTTCTTGACCATTATATTAAATCCTGGATTTTCCACCGCATGTTCATTTGTTGCATAAAAGCTGCCGGTAAGTGGTTGTGAAATAAAGACAAAGTGCAAACTTTTGCTTCATCGTTTCCCAAAAACCAGGCAGAATCATTTGTTTACATGTTGATCCAGTTATTAGTTGAATATTAGAAAGAACCAGAGGGAACTTTTTATTCTGTAAAAGTTTTTAGTCACATACTAAGTTAACACTCTTTATGACCAGTCAGAGGTACGAAAGTCAAGAAGTGATCTAATTTATTTTAAATAATTAAAAGTATTAATACTGTATTTTGTGAACCCTCGAAATCTGTACTTTTCAGCACTACCTGCTAGACAACGCTGGTAACTGACCTGTCTATTGGTTTATTTCACAGATTTTAACAAGCAATACTGTATGTTGTATTTACAGGTAGTCCCCGATTTACGAGCGAGATCCGTTACAACGAGGCGCTCGTAAACCGGAAATCTCGTAATTTGGAACGGCCGCCATTTCTCTCGTAAATCCGGAAATCCGCTCGTAAATTGGAACGGTTTTCGCTAGCGCGACTAAAAACACTCTATTTTCATCTAAAAACTACTTTTGAGTGCATAAAAATGATCGGAAACGTGTGTTTATATGCTTAACTAACTAACTGTAGTGAAAAAACACATGAAAACTCAGTATTTTTTTCGTTTTTTCCAAAAATTCGCAGCTCGTAAGTCTGGAACCTCGCAGATCAGAGCGCTCGTAAATCGGGGACTACCTGTATTAAACTACATGTTTATACAGTTACATGTTTATTTATTATCATTCAGGTCTTTCTTGTAAATGAGTCCCCGAGGCTCAGTGGGATTAACCTGTATAAATAAAGGTTGAATTCATGTTTATTAAACTGAAAGCTTATTCAATTACATGTTTATCAAACTACATGTTTATTAAACTACACACTTATTTATTTACATGTTTATTAAACTTCAAATTTAATACATACATGTTTATTATCTACATGTTTATTAAACTACACGTTTTTAAACTACTTGTTTATTCAATAATATTTTATATAAAAATTATGGTACATGTTTATTGAACTGCGCTTTTGGTAAACTAAATGTTTGTTCAATATTTATTAAACTCCATTTTTAATCAACTTTATATTTATTATTGACATGTTTATTAAACTCCATGTTCATTTTTGTTCAGTTACATGTTTATTAGCTACATTCTTATTTATTTACATGTTTATTAAACTTCACATTTAATACCATACATGTTTATTATCTACATGTTTATTAAACTACATGTTTTTAAACTATACTTGTTTATTCAATAATATTTTAAATAAAATTATGGCACATGTTTATTGAACTGCACTTTTGTTAAACTAAATGTTTGTTAAATATTTATTAAACTCCATGTTTAATAAACTTTATATTTATAATTGACATGTTTATTAAACTTCATGTTTATTAAGTATGTTTATTCAGTTACATGTACATTATTATTTATTTACATGTTTATTAAACTTCACATTTAATACCATACATATTTACTGTATTATCTATATGCTTTGTTAAACTACGTTTTTTAAACTACTTGTTTATTCAAAAATATTTTTCAATTAAAATATGGTACATGTTTAATGAACTACATGTTTGGTAAACTAAATATTTGTTAAATTAAATGGTTATTAAACTCCATGTTTAATAAACTTTATGTTTGTTATTGACACGTTTACTGAGAAGCCGTGCACACATCTGTCAACATATTGGAGATGTCATATTTTCCATTCTACGTGGCTGCCTTCTCTGTGGTTCTGGATGAACAGCTCTGATGATTTAGAGGCTCTGATCGTCTTTCTAATGGACTCTGAATGGTCTGTGTGATGATTTAACAGCTCTTTAAGTTTGACTATGAGGCTTTAGAGGATGAACTGTTTCAGACCACTGCAGTGATGAGACAAATGGATGAAGGTGCTGCTGAGAAAGATTCAATTAGCTCATCAGTCCATGTTTAAAGTTCAGTCAAATAAAAGGCCCACTTAACTATCACATCAAACAACTACTTTTAGACAACGACAATGTTTGATTTGTGTGTTAAGCAGAAAATGATGGGGATGAAGTTTAAACTATTGCAACTGGAAATGGAAATACTTGATTTCTAAAGATTTATACTAACTAATGTGCAGAAAATATTATTTTGAGCTCATATGATAGATTTTCAACATAACCAAACAAAAACAGAGACATTCTGTCAAACCTTCAGTAGGAATATTCTTCTATATTCAGCTTTTGAGACAGGCTTGATGGATCAGAAGTAAAAGGAGAGAGTCTCGTAAAGCCATCCATCAACCCTTTGTCTCCAAAATTTGATTTTATTGTTTTATTACATAGTTTCTTACTGTAATTGCTTTTATTGTTATATATGATTTTGTCTGTCTAATACAGGTCTCTCTTGAAATGAATCCTCGTGACTCAGTGAGACTACGGTATATAAATAAAGTTTTTAAAAAATGTAATCACCTCTGTGATTCAGAGGAATGAACAGCAGCTCCGGGTTAATCTATTGAGACTAAGATGGGGTCAGCCTAACTACAATAAAATTAATAAATAAAGAAGTAAATAAATAAATAAACATGAATCTGAATAAATCTGAATCAGCTTTATTGTTATTGCAAAGCGCAACAAAATTATATAAATGAAAGAAAGAAAGAAAGAAAGAAAGAAAGAAAGAAAGAAAGAAAGAAAGAAAGAAAGAAGAAAGAAAGAAAGAAAGAAAGAAAGAAAGAAAGACGAATTTTCTGCATTTTCCCGCCTGACCTTTAAGCGGCAGTATTATAAAATACACTTGCAGTGTCGACTCTGCCGTTAGTGCGAAGACGAAGAAGAATAAACAGGAAGTGACGTTTGCCTCTTGAGTTCACTTCACAAGGCGCCAAATTTATTCCCGTAGATTTTCGCTACGCATGGGTTAGATTAATTTTCTACGGATTTCAGCATTTTGTAAACAGAGTCGGAACACGGCTGTTCGGGTGAGGAAGTGATTTTAAAAATCGACTGAAACCGCCACGTTTGTATTCTTGTTGCATCGGTCACAATGCGGTGAATATCGGAAATCAACAACGTTATGGGTTCGTTGTTGTCAGTTTAGATAAAATGGTAAATGTCAGTGTATGGAACTCCGTATTGAATGTTAGTTTGGAGCAAATTGTCTCTGTGTTTTCTGCAGTATCATGGCGGTCCCGTTCGTGCAGGACTGGGACCTGGTTCAGACTCTGGGAGAAGGAGCCTACGGAGAGTAAGAATCATACAATTTGCTTTTCCCCAACAAAGCTAGCCTGGCCCTCGCCTTCCTGCACAGCTCCGCTCAATTCTCATTTCCCTTCACTGCACAGTCTGGGACTTTACCCACCCACTAGGATTTCTCCGGTAGATTTTTGTTCGGACCAATCAGAGAACAGAAGGGGCGGAGTTTTGGACCCTAACCCACGCCCCCACCAGTCCCAGCGCGCAGCGTCCTATAAAAGGGCTCTGCCAGCGCTCAGTCAGCGAGCAGCGCATGTTCTCATTCAAAGCGATGCAGAACTGGTTTATATGTGACACAAATTTATTAATTTCCCCTTCTTAATCCCTTATCTGGAGTTTTCTTTTGTTTTTTTTCCCCCAAAAGTTAAGTAATCGCTCCCTCGTCCTCCTTCTCCTCCACCTTCCTGCTGAGTAAAATGAACACGGAAATGCCTCAGGTTGTCACGAGAATTAAACTCGGGTTTTAGTTGCTGACCGAGTCCCATCAGATTTTCTGGTGTTTTGGTGAGCTGGACCAGCGATCCATGGTTTGATTTTATTGAACGTTTTATATAAACACAGAATTTGCGCAGCGAGAGCTGCAAGAGGCGGAGCAGCTGTCAAGTTCACCAGCACGGCATCATTCAAAGCGATGCAGAACTGTTTTATATGTGACACAAATTTATTAATTTCCCATGCTTAATCCCTTATCTGGAGTTTTCTTTTGTTTTTTTCCCCCAAAAGTTAAGTAATCGCTCCCTCGTCCTCCTTCTCCTCCACCCTCCTGCTGAGTAAAATGAACACGGAAATGCCTCAGGTTGTCACGAGAATTAAACTCGGGTTTTAGTTGCTGACCGAGTCCCTGCAGATTTTCTGGTCTTTTGGTGAGCTGGACCAGCGATCCATGGTTTGATTTTATTGTATTAAAACGTTTTATAACATATAAACACTGAGTTTGTGCAGCGAGAGAAAAGCTGCAGGACTCCTGGAGCAGGGGGCGGAGCAGTTGTCAAGTTCACCAGTGCACGGGGGGTGGCTCTGAGGGGAGGGAGCAGAATGCTTTCCCTGTTCAAAATATCCAATGGTTTTGTTCCTAAGCAGAGGCCACGCCTCCAGCAAGAAACGTTTCTCTATGGGAAAAGTCCAGACCCTAGTACGAAGCGAAGTGAAGGACAGGGTCTGGTTACAACCAGGCTACAACAAAGCCAATCAAGTTTTATCTGACCGGAAGTAGCAGTCAGTGCTGTTAAAACTAACACACATTTCTTAATATTTTGTTTCAATCAGTCAGACTTTCTTTTAAACATTTAAAGTGTTTTTTTGTTTGTTGTTGAATAGACTTAGGAGCATCTTGTGGTTCTCCAGGTTGTTATGAAGGTCAAGTTTAAATGTGTCTGAACATTATTGGATTTTTTTACCTAGATTATTGAGCATGAACCTTCATGTCTTTAAATGGTTTCCGTGGGTCTTTGGCTGCTTTTCATGCATTTTCTGTTCTATCCTCGTAGATTCTGAAATTAGGAAACTGGACAGTTGAAAAGCATAAACCCAACTACCGTATATCAAATGAACATTGACCTGACGTTGTGTATCTGTTCCTCTCAAACCCACCCGGTCAAAGCAGATGGCCGCTTGTCCTGAGCCTGGTTCAGCTAAAGGTTTCTTCCTCATGAGGGAGTTTTTCCTTTCTACTGTCACCTTCAAGCTTGCTCGAGATGAGAGTTCTGTGATGGAGTTAAATTCAAAGCAGTCTGCTCCTCAGATAAATAATGTTAACTTGTTATTTTTATGGATGGATGTTTCTGTTCAGTGTCCTGAGATGATTTCTGTTGTGACTCTGTGTTGTATAAATAAACTGAACTGAATTGAATCTCGGCGTAAAAAATAAACAAACAAAAAAACGTTCAAGTGACCTGACATTGTATTTTATACCTGGATTATTGAGCATGAACTTTGGTGATGGAAAAACATTTGATCAAGACTTCTTCTTAAATGTCATGTCAACTTATTTTATGCAATGATTACAAAATTGATGACCCTTTAGGAACAACAGCTCTGTTCATCAGGCAGTCAGAATGCTAAACACTCTGCCTGCTCTGCCCCCTCCCATTTGAACTGCCTTAACACTAAAACTTTCTCACACATTACCACACAACACAAAGATTTTAACACTGGACTCTGTGTCATCAAACGGGTTATTCACTAAACTCTCGGTCATGTGCTCATACAGTTTGCACTACTTCTCATATTTGCACTAATGTTTGTATTACATTACTGCCTATAGTCATACTACTGTTTACATTCACTGTTTACATTTATTAATACTGTTTACATTTATTACTACTGCTTTACATTTATTATTACTGCAATAAAGTTGACTTTGAACATATGAAGAAATGAGAGTTGATCTAAGACTTTTGCACACTTCTGTGTATTGTTTGAACCTCTGATACTCAGTTTAATAAATTGGAGTAATAAATAATTTTTATAAAGTTCTGATGGAGTTGTTTTTTGGTTTGTTTGTTGTCAGGGTGAGGTTGCTGGTGAACAGACAGACCGAAGAGGCCGTCGCGGTGAAGGTCATCGATACGTCTCAGTCTAAAGAGTGTGCCAACAATGTCAAGAAGGAGGTGTGCGTCCATAAGGTGGGCAGCTGGTGTTTAGGAGTTCTGTTCGATGGTGCTTTTAAGACCATGTCCTGTCAGCACAGCCTTTAACCAGAGTTTTGATCGGAGTTTACTGTGATATTTAAATGTTTACTTTTATTTGTTAGATACTCAACCACCCCAACATTGTGAGGTTTTTTGGTCACCGGAAGGAGGGGCAGAGTGTTTATCTTTTCCTGGAGTACTGCACCGGAGGAGAGCTCTTTGACCGTATCGGTAGTTTCAACAATGCAA
>JBBPBX010077229.1:0-16924 GCA_038048925.1 Garcialebias charrua
TTCACATGTGATAGGATGAAATCGGAGATGGATCGATGGATTGGGGTCTCGTAGTCAGTAATGAGGGCGTTGCATCAGTCGGCTGTGGTCAATAAAGTAGCAAAGCTCTTAGTTCACTGGTATGTTGCAACTCACCAAAGGTTTGGATCAAAAAACAAGATACTGGAAACAAGCGGTTGAACTGAGCTTCCTTCGTAAGGTGGCTGGCAGTGTTGCCAGATTGGGCGGTTTACCGCCATTTGGGCGGTTTTCACTCTCTACTTAGCGGCTAAAAATTGCTTTGGGCGGGTGGTGATAATTTGGGCGGATTTGGAGTCAGATCGGCGGTTTCTGAGTTAACTATTAAATGAATTTCAAACAATCATTCATCATTATTTCATAGCAAAGCTCCTCTGACCTTTCTCCATCACTGATTGGCTATTGTCATCTGCCAGGGCGATCCCAACAGAGAACTGGTGAGGCAGTTAGTGGACGCCTCGTTGAGTGGGCTGGTCCGTAGCGGCGGTACGTCAGAGCGGCCGCCATATTGGATGTGGCAGAACTGCCGGTCAACTGATAGAAGGAAACGGACTGAACTTCATAAAGCACCGTTTTACAAAGTGTTTTATGCCTGTCATTCACACACACCGTGTGAATGACATTTGGACATATATTTGGAAAGCAAACATGCACCAAAGACAACATTTATAACTTTTAAAGTGATTAATAAAAATGTTTATTCCTTAAATGTTTAGGTTACAGTATAGGTAAACACTAATTTTGAGTGTTAACAACTAATAATGTGTGTAACACTATTACTGTGATGATAAATATAGAAATATTCATTAGTGAACATTTAATGTGTCTATAATAATCAGTTCCTGAAATGTGACATGTTGATTTTCTTAATAAAGAGCACCAATGATCACATTTAACTGGTTTTGATTAATCACATTGAACAAATAAACACCGATATATCTTTACAGGAGTTGGGGGTACTGTGTGTGTGTGATTTTATATATATATATATATATATATATATATATATATATATATATATATATATATATATATATATATATATATATATATTTATATATTTTATATATATACTGTATATATATATACTATATATATATATATTTTTTTTGTAAATACAGAAGTAAAAAAAGAAAAAGTCTGTTGGATAAAAGAAGAAGCGTTTCTACAATTTTTTAACCCATCCAGAGGACCTAACTCTTATCCCCCCCCCCGCTTTGCTGTATGTGATGTGTCACGTGACACTTTCTGATTGGGCGGTTTTTCGGCTGTGTTTAACAGATTTTTGGGCTGGAAAACCTGGATTCTATCTGGCAACACTGGTGGCTGGGCTCGGCGGTAAAGTGAGGAGCTATATCATCTGGAGGGAGTTCAAAGTTGAGTTGCTGCTCCTTTTCATTGAAATAAGTTAGTTTAGGGGGTTCAGGTATCTAATCAGAATGCCTCCTAGACACCTCTCTGTGGATGGTTTTCTGGCATGATCCACAGAAAAGAGGACCCTGGAAGACATAAACCGTGTTTTCATCCATTTTCATTTCGAATTTTGAGCTAATTTTTGAAATCTCGCAAAAATGTAAATACAAATTAAAGCAAATCAGAAGTGTTTCCATCAACTGGCTTGAATCACATCTACCAAGCCACGCACAGCGTCATTACGTCAGACGTCAGCGTCATTACGTCAGACGTCAGCGTCATTACGTCAGACGTCAGCGTTACGCATGTCTACAGTAAACAGGAAGTAGCGGTTGAAAACAGAACCCGGCCACACATCTCGTCAAAATGGAGAGAATATTTCAGGTACGTGTTGCTATCGGGCAAGTTGTATTTATTCTGTCATGCCAACTAGTTTTAGCGATGTTACATGTTGTCCGGAGCGGAAACAGCTGAACGTCACGTGACGTGAATGTTCGCTACGGCAGAACTGAGTCGGCAAATCTGTTTCCATCTGTCGTTTTGCGCATCTGCTCATTTTCGAAGATCCCAAAAACCACCTCAAGCGAGCGTATAAACTTTTTGGCGAATTTGAGGAAGTAAATTCGGATTTTGCCGTTTCCATTAAGCTTTTCTGCTGCGATACTTCAAAATGCGCATCTAGAAACCTTGATGGAAACACGGCTAGAGATCTCACTGAAAGGGTTGTGCATCTCCTCTTGGAGAAGCCTCAGAGATAAAAAAATATATATATATTGCTAGGAAGAGGGGTGTCTAGGTTTCTCTCCTGAACCTCCTGCCCCTGTGACATGACCATAGAAAAGTGGTAGAAGGTAGATGCTGTATCCATCTGATTTTAGCCTGAATCTCACTGTTGGTAACAAATTGTGAACACAGCATACGAGAAGGAGATCCCAACATTTCTCAGTTTCTTTAAGTTGGTCGCAAAGTCTTGATCTTGTGTTCCAAGAATGCTGAACATTTCCAAAATATCACTTATTATGGCAATATCTATCACAAGTGTCTACAACCAATCCATCCATACATACATTATCTATACCTACTTCTTCTTTTCTGGGTCATGGGGGCCACTGGTGCCCAAATCCAGCAGTCACTGTGCAAGAGGCTAAGGACACCCAGGACAGGTCCACGTCCATCACAGGGATACAGAGACAAACACATGCTCACCTAGGGACAACTTAAGAGTTACCAGTCAGCCTAACATGCATGTTTTTGGACTGTGGGAGGAAATCAGAGTACCTGGAGAAAACCCATGCATGCACCGAGAGAACATACAAACTCTACCCAGAAAGATCCCCCGAATGAGATTCAATCCGGCGACCTTCTCACTGAGAGGCAACAGCTCTACCAACGGAGCCACTGTGCCACCTCTACAACCAGTCTTCATTTAGTTTCCATGAATCAGAATGTGTGAGAAACGTATAAAAACTCTGGGAGGGTTTGGCGCTCAATGAAACTGAATTATGATTGACTGGACACATACAGAAATTAGAATCAAACTAATAAATAACAAAAACATTGAAGGTAATATGCAGAGATGTTGCTCACAATTGTCAATTTCTTTATCTTTACATACACAAACAAAACTAAACAACTATTCAGTGAGGTTCCAAGTGAAAACGCGTATTTTCCCAATTTTTTTTGTTACTAATGGACACCGTGAACTACAAGGTCCCGTCATAAACAGGACACTGTCCTTTAAAGGACTGTTAAATCTGGATAAAGTCAGTTTTAGATTTTAAGCTATGATAAAACAGTTTTACGAAGTAGTCTGACATTAGACATGTTGTTTTGACAAGCCTGCTGCTTTACAGTGCTGCAGGAAATAATTACCGACCCCAAAAGATGCACACTCTCTCATTTGAAGGGATTTTAAGTGTTGGAAGTTTAAACTGATGCAAATATAATGACATATGTGGATGTAATGTAGGTGGGAATAGAACAAAGTAAAAGAAAAAAAAAAACATTAAAGCTCTTCTGTGCATCATAAAACCTGATGGTTCATCAAGACCAGGGACGATCCTTGAACATTTTGGCATACAGAAGCAAAAGGACACCACGAGGATCGAGTGCTAGATGCCATGTGGAAATCCCCCAGAAACAAAATACTTCATAAAGTAAAAATACTGTATCTACAATAGAAATACGTTCAAATTTATTATAGTCAATTGCAAAGTCATTCATATACTTACTGTAATACTCTCATGATTTGGAGGCTTGTATTTAGTCACAGACTGAACCCTAAATTCTCAAACAATGGCTCAGATGACATTTTAAATAAAACAAACCAATAAAAAAAGCCTTCACTGTTACAATGTTTCAAAGTTTGCTGCTCGTGACTAAATCTTTGTTTCAGAAAGATTTACAACCTCCTGCAGCTCTAAGTTTAAAAGCCATTGAAGATCTTAACTCAGTGCTGTGTTGCATTTATGTCCTTATGAGGTATAAAAAGGCTGAAAAATGTCCCTGAACTCACTGAGTTTGATCAGTGATGGAGGTTGTGCTTCACTTGGCAGATCAAGAAGTTCAACCTGTTAAAGTCACTGATGGTGAACTTTAACACGGCCATCCATGGGTCTATCCTCACCTCTTCTATCCCCGTGGTACGTTCCTGCCCCCGCCAAGAACGGTGCATCATCAGGACGACTGAAAACGGGATCGACTGCAATCTGTCATTTCCGCGCCGAGACACTGAATCAAATTCCTTGTACTGTATATGCAAATATGGCAATAAAAATTATTCTGATTTCAAGACATTTTCAGGAGGGTCCATACAAAATAAACTATTCTCTCTCAAACCTGGTACCTAAGAAACACACAAACACTAATATTTTAGTTGTAGTCATCATCAAGACATTAAAGCACCTTATTATATTGCATTATTATTGTTTAGTGTATATCTTAGATCCTTGCATACTGTTTGCTTTTTATACTTTATATTTTTGGGTGTAACTAGGACCTTGAGTACACAATTTCGTTCCACCTCATGTACCACATGTAATGCGAATGACAAAGGTGGGCGGATGAACGCTAGGGAGCGCTAAAGCGCTATTCCGCTTACAGTGGACCTAAACTTTTTGTCAGCGTTTTTGTGAATTGACTAACTTTTATAATTCATAAGCGGATTTGTGCTATTTTTATTTAAAATGCAGTACCGCTAATAACTAATTATCTATCAGTAAAAACCAATAAACTTATTTACAAGCTCTTATGCTGCTTGTTTTACCTTTTTCCCCACCGTAAGAGCAGAGAGGAGGGAGGGTTGGAGGGGGGAGGGGGGGCAGAGCGGAGAACAGACTCGGATCTACCATGTAGGTAAATGATGCCGTTGCCTGGGGATCCCATCAGCATGGGGCCCCGGCCCCGCCGCGCCCCGGCCAGTCACCTACATTCCTAACATTGATCCTGCTTGTTAATCTACATTTAACATAAAAATAATTATAGTTACGATGAAAACGATCATTAAATAAGCAATTAAAAAAACGGTCGATTTCTTAATCCCCCTACTAAAAATTGACTATTCCATCTTGATGACAGCTTCCGGGTCATAGTTGAACTCAGGGGCTTCTGTGGCTACTGGCTGCGCTCGTTGTCTTCATAAATCCGTAAAGAACCCCGCTTTTTCAAGCCAAATTAACGTGGCCGGATGATTTTATTGTGTGTTTTGTGATGACCATTCGACGGTGAGTCGTTATTTTCATGTATTTTAGTTAGTTTTCATTAAATCTGTTGACTACCTATAGACGCTAACTCTGTGTCTGCCGGTTGGTTGTGCTGGGTTACTAATGGATAAATCCGTAGAGAACCCCGCTGTTTCAAGCCAAATTAACGTGGCCGGATGATTTTAATGTGTGTTTTGTGTCGACCATTCGACGGCGAGTCGTTAGTTTCATGTATTTGGGTTACTTTTGTATAAATGCGGTGGCGACACACCCGTGTATTTGAGATTTAAACGTGGTTTTAGGGATTAAAAGATCATTCTATTTTTTGTTAATTTCGTGGCCGAATAGAATATATGTACGTAAAGTATTAAATAAATCCTTTGATTTTTGTAATTTCATCCTTTTAGGATCATTTTTGTTACTTTTCAGTTGGCAGTGTAGTGCAAATATTGATAACGCTGCCGGCTATATATAAATATATATATATATATATAATATAGAAATATATAAATAGCGGATTAGATTAGCTTCCCCTAATTTTCATAAGACATTTGTGCTTTTGAAATTGTGGACCTAAAAAAATTAATAAGCGTTTTAGAAATTGTGGAACTAATTTTTTAATTAGCGGTGCCCAGCTTTGGCGAATGACAAAGAACCTTGAAGACATGGATCCACTTTACGTTAAAATGGATTCACAATTTGGAAAAACTTTCAGTAAACTGAACCATACGAGAGATTTTACTGAACACAATAAATACATGCTATCAAATGTGTGCCTTTACGAAAAGAAGATTAAAAAACAGTAATTGTGTGTGCTTGTGATGGCCAAACCCATGGCCACACACACTCAAGTCGATAACTCTTACATGCACCATTTATTTTTCATCCAAATGCAACACTTTAGTTTGAAATAAAATGTTTATTGGTTGGTTTAGATACATTTGTTCCATCTGTATGCGCGCACATTTAGTTTACTTATGTATTTATATCAACTCATTATTCATTTTTGTTTGCGCTTGTGATTAATTCTTGTTTCTTTTACCGGTTCTTACCTGCTGTGATGCCTGGGAGTTGCCAGACAAAACATGGTGGTCAGGGCTTAGCTCACTTTAATACATGGAGCTGATTGGACTGCACCACCAGTCCTTGCTGGAGAGGGGGAAATTGGATTTTCTTTATAAAAAAAAAAGAGCTTTAGTATTTAAGTGAATATTTCCATTTAAAGTTTAATATTTTTCATTCCCACTTTTGGTGTTTAGTGATTATCAAACTTAGCTGTACTGTGTTGATTGTTGTAGTTAGTGATAGTATTCTGTTTAGTTACCCCTAATGTGTCTTAATGGTCCGATCAGCCAGTATATTATCCCCCTGTGTGTCATTATTTGAGGTCAGTTTTTTTGTGCAGCCAGTTTGTTCACATTTTTGCCTGAGTTCAGTTTTGTTCCTTTTTGAGATCAGCAGTCATTATTTGTAAAATATTTGGGGGTTGAAACAAAAGTACCTTTTTCTAATACTTCCTGTGACTTGTCTTGCTTTTCAACTCAGTCCATCACAGTGCTCATTTACTTTAATCATGCCTCTTATCAATTGTGTAGTGAACCATCAATCCACTGGGGTGGCAAATCAGCTGCCAGTGGTGTCAAGTGCCACCACAGCCACCCCTCTAGCTCCTTCCCTGTCAGACAGATTTTATTGAGACTCGGAAGGTAATCGATGAATGAACGTTTGTGACCGATTATCTTTTGGAGTTAAATTCAAGATGGTTGCCACAGCCAGTTGATCTTACACACCACATACGCCATTTTGATGAATACTGATCTAAAATTTAGTGGATTTTATTTTTTTTGGCAGAGTAGATACAGTAGGAGCTCTAAACTTAAAATATACAGGTAGTCCTTGACTTACGACGGCCTCGAGTTATGGCGTTTCGGGGTTACGATATGCATCTCCATTAAAAAAAAAAACATATATATATACATACATACATACATACATACATACATACATACATACATACATACATACATACATACATACATACATACATACATACATACATACATACATACATACATACATACATATATATATATATATATATATATATATATATATATATATATATATATATATATCCATCCATCCATCCATCTTCTTCCGCTTATCCGGGGTCGGGTCGCGGGGGTAGCAGCCTAAGTAGGGAGGCCCAGACTTCCCTCTCCCCAGCCACTTGGAGCAGTTCCTCCGGGGGAATCCCAAGGCGTTCCCAGGCCAGCCGAGAAACATAGTCCCTCCAGCGCGTCCTGGGTCTTCCTCTGGGTCTCCTCCCGGTGGGACGTGCCCGGAACACCTCACCAGGGAGGCGTCCAGGAGGCATCCTAACCAGATGCCCGAGCCACCTCAACTGGCTCCTCTCGATGTGGAGAAGCAGCGGCTCTACTCCGAGTCCCTCCCGGATGACTGAGCTTCTCACCCTATCTCTAAGGGAGAGTCCAGACACCCTGCGGAGAAAACTCATTTCAGCCGCTTGTATCCGAGATCTTGTTCTTTCGGTCATAACCCAAAGCTCATGACCATAGATGAGGGTGGGAACGTAGATCGATCGGTAAATTGAGAGCTTTGCCTTTTGACTCAGCTCTCTCTTCACCACGACAGACCGGTACAGCGCCCGCTTCACTGCGGTATATGGGGTAAATGGATGGTAAATGGAGCTTATTTATATAGCGCTTTCAAGCCCCCTGTGAGGAGCCCCAAAGTGTTTTACAATACCAGCCATCCACCCATTAATTCACACATTCATACACCGGTAATGGTAACCTGCCTTGCAAGGCGCCATCCAGACCTACCGGGAGCAGCTCGGGGTTAAGTGTCTTGCCCAGGGACACAACGACACATGGTGGGCGGATGCGGGATTCGAACCTAATATATATATATATATATATATANTTATTATTTTTTTTTTTTTAAGCCAATTCACGCAGTTTCCGGTTTCCTGTTTTGCTAGCTATGGAGGCTACAGCTGCCTATACTCTCTAAAAAAGCTAAGTCTGGTCCTCTGGACATTCAAAAAACAAAACAAAACTTGTTGGAGCAAGCTGGACAGGCAGAAACAGGCAGCAGCTGTGGAAAAGTAATTGTTTTATGGACGGCAGTTTTACAACGTAAACGAATGGAGAATCCGGAGGAGGGAGGGATAAACGGAGGAAATGGCTTCACCAGCAGCCAAGAGTAGGAAATTAACTATTTTTTCCTTCATTATGGCTCTGAAATGTATGTGTTTTTTTTTATAATTATGTAGGGCACTGTGTTAGGATAGGCTAAGTGCTTGGTAAAATACAGTACTGTATGTATAAGGTGCAGTTTGGACGTATGTTTTGAGTTCAGTCGAAATTCGCTTTACGACGCCACGTAGGAACGGAACTCCGTCGTAAGTCGGGGACTACCTGTACTTTTGTTTTATTTTCACCTGGTGACTTATGAAGTAATGTTCTCATTTATTTGTTTCTACCGAACACAACTGTTAGTTTTTATGGTTTTATTAGGAGAAGCTGCTTCCATCAAACCCACTGTCAGCTCTGTGAGTGTACCGATGGCAGCAGAACGGCAACATCCAGAATAAAAACAACAGAAGAGTTAAAAACGCTGACAGCAGCCATTAGTCTAATGAGAATCAGAGTGGAGCAGGAGCATCTGGGAGGGAAGAATTTGTCTCATCGTTTCCGTGACAGCAACAGAACCATCCACAGAAAGCCGTGAATTCTAACAAAGAAAAATATACATGAAGAAAACAAAAAAACAAATGAGGGGTGGCACAGATAATAACACGTGATGATTTGAAGGGCAGGAATCCTTTCTTTCAACAATTGTCAAAAAATTTGCTAAAGAACATACAGGTCTATATTTAAACACGTGTCCCAGATCTGATCTAACTGAAGAGGCGCCGGTTCTGAACTCGTGTTCCTTCACGTCCCCTCAGTCGACTCCTCTTATTTCTCTGTAACGATTCACAGGCAAATTAAAGGGACAAATACGCAACTGTAAGATATTTAGGGGGTCAGTGTTAAACTGACACCCTTTACCTTAATTACTTCCTTATTCAGATTGAATAGTATTTCACGGATTCTCTTCTTTTTCAGGTTTACCCAATATTTCTGTGATCATTTATGATGGACAAATAAACCATAAAGCCATTAAGTGACAATGAGACGTTGATTTTAGTCGGTATGCCAAAAGACACTACCTTTTATTTAAAATAAATCAACTAAAATTACACTTGATTGACTGATTTCACTTTCTTGCAATTTAAACGCATCAGCACATTTAAATTGTAACACAACAGACATAAGTACAGGATGACAAATACTTTTTATCCGTGGCTCTTAGCTTGAAATATAGTTACCAGCTTAGAATGAGATAAGAGGGGAGGTTTGAGAGGAATAGGGGTTAAGAGTGAAGAGGAGATGGAAGTTTAAAGGAAGTTATCTAGAGTTTAACCAGAACTGACACTTCTCCATACGAAAACCAGCTCGACTCCACAGCACGATCCAGAAAACATCAGCAACTCTGTACCTGTTAGACGTTCATCTCGGGTGGTAGAGTTGTAGAAGCAGTCTTGGACTCACAGGTCCTCTGTCCGTGAAGTCCAGTTGTACCTCGGCATGTTTATGGGTTCAACGTGTCGTGACGCCTGCTTTCTTCATCAGAAACAGTGACGCGGCCTGGTTAGTTTTCAAAATAAAGCGTTCCTCGAGAAAGTTCATTAAGAGCTAAGGAGCTTTTGCTCTGTGAACTTAATGGAGGCTTCCATCAGTTCCAGCTGATAAGCCAGTCTTTTGACTCGTGACTGCAGCTTACCCAGCTATCAAGACAGAGAGATGTCAGGTCTCCTGTCCATTCCAACTCCGAAACGTTCCCGGAAGCAAACGCTTTTTCTAAAGTGTTGAGACCAGAAAATTCAGTCTTCTGATTGGTCAGATCAGGAGAAGGGAGTGCAGAGACACGTCAAAGAGTTCACTTTAACGTTATCAGGATTCAAGGTGAAAGTCAGAAACAGAAAGAAATTGTTTAGAGGAGACAGAGAGTGCTGGAGTCATTCTCATGAAAACAACGGATTAACTGTCTTCTCCATTTCTAAACAAAACTGCCGGCCACTCCGACCCAGCCCTTCACCTTTCACACAGTTCTTAAAACACCATCGTTGGTGCAGAATAAACCAGCATATAGCATATGTGATCATAAGACATATTGTAAAGTACAACACTGCTCATGAATAAACACAGGTGATGCTCTGATTATATTTGTATTAGAACAAAATCAAAGAATAGAAATAGTCTCTTTGTGAATGAATGTGTTGTTTGATTCAAACTAAAAAAGACTAAATGTATGTTTACTGAGAGGTCAGTAAAGGTCATCACTGGACCCCGTCATGTCCACTACACAACTCTGCTCCTAATAAAAACAAAAACTGCTGACGGAGCTGGAAAATCTGCATTAAATGGAGGACAAAACAGTCAATCCTGGGCTGAATATAAAGACTAGAGCCCAACCAATATGGAAATCTTTGGTATCGGTGATACAGATATTGAGAGGGGACGGTTAATGCTGATAACCGATATATTGGCAGATTTTTTTTTTTTGCTTTTTCCACCCCCAAGAATCCAAGTAAACAGCTACCATATTTTTTAGCTTATAAGTCACGTTTTTTTTAACATAATTTGATGCTACACAGACCACAGCTGGATCTGATGAGTTCCTCCATTTAAACTCAAAAATAAACTCTAAAGAAAGTTTGAATTGTATTTTTTTCATAACCCAAGTCATTTTAAAGAGTCATGGCAATGCGGGAGAATAGGTCAAGATCCAGAATATCAGCGAGCCCAATAACAGACAAAAATAGTTTCTATGGCAGCAGGAGCACCACGTCTGAAGATTACAGAGCAAGGACGACTCAAACCAGAGGCCCGGCTGAGTTTTCGGTTTTTCTTACAATATGAGACAAAGAAGCAACCTGATTATACAAATATATTTTAATTTATCCAACTGATACGACTTTTTTTTTTTTGTCATAATGTGAAGATGAGGGTGAAAATACTAAATAATTTCATAAAACAGCAGTTTTTTGTTGTCATAATGTGAAGATGAGGGTGAAAATACTAAACAATTGCATAAAACAGCAGTTTTTTGTTGTCATAATGTGAAGATGAGGGTGAAAATACTAAACAATTGCATAAAACAGCAGTTTTTTGTTGTCATAATGTGAAGATGAGGGTGAAAATACTAAACAATTGCATAAAACAGCAGTTTTTTGTTGTCATAATGTGAAGTCAGTGAAGATGAGGGTGAAAATACTAAACAATTGCATAAAACAGCAGTTTTTTGTTGTCATAATGTGACGATGAGGGTGAAAATACTAAACAATTGCATAAAACAGCAGTTTTTTGTTGTCATAATGTGACGATGAGGGTGAAAATACTAAACAATTGCATAAAACAGCAGTTTTTTTTGTACATTTCACCACATTGTCTGTCAAAAAAAGTTTACTTTCATCCTAAGGAGTGTGTTTCCAAATAGTAACGCTGCTCTTTGTTTCAGGTGAAGACTTCTAAAAGTATTTCTTAAAACGCTGATTTTCGGAGTATAATAAATAAAAACTACAAACAATAAAGTACGAGTGAACAGCAAGTGAAGCAAACCAAAAGATAAAAAGTAAGACTTGAGAGTTCTGGATGAAAACACAGTAAAAGACAACGGAATAATAAACGGGGAGTCGTCTCAGGAGAGCGGTGGTTATATCTTTGGGTGAATGCATCAAACTGGCTGAGCGTGAGAAAGAGGCTCACGGTGGAGGCAGCACACACTGGGAAGATGAGACAGACCTCGGGGCTCTCTGAAAGCTCAGAAACCAACCAAGGGTGGATAATCTACACCCAAACTATTGTGGGAAAAGTGCCTGAGCTCTGGGTGTTTTCCAGTGATGGAGCGGGTTCTTCACTGTGGGAGGAACAGGGACTGCAGGTGGGCCGGGTCAAACCACACACACAGATTAATAGGAGTTACAGGTAACTGGAGACAAAGTGATGTAAGAGTGGATAAAACACACTAAAAGGGAAACCCAACAACGTTCAGTCGGGTCATCTGGACGGTTTCTTTTTCTGTTGAGACGTTTCATCCAAAGGACTTCATCAGTCCGAGGAGCCACAACAAACTGAGTCCCACAAGCAGCCCACTCCCACAGTGGACCAACCAGTTTGCTGATGTTAAGATGGTTTCTAGGTTTGATGGTTTCTCCCCCATGGACTCCTCTGAGGCCGCCTTAGCCATGGTTCAAAACATCAAAGTTCATGCTCAATAATCCAGGTAGAAAATCCAGCAAAGTTCAGTCAGGTCATCTGGAAACTTTATTTCTATAGCATGTTTTAAAAACCGCAGGGGTAGCCAAAGTGCTGCACGAAAACACAAAATACAGGTAGTCCTCGACTTACGAACGAGTTCCGTTTCTACGGCCGTTTGCATGTCGGAAATCGCCGTAAGTCGGAAAATACGTCCAAACGGCACCTCATACGTACAGTAGCCTATTTTATTTTACCAAGCACTTAGCTTATCCTAACACATTACCCGACATAATTATCAAAAACCACATACATTTAGGAGCCATTTTAAAGGAAAAAATACAGTAGTTAATTACCTACCGGTATGCTGGTCTCCGTTTGTTAGCATGTTAGCTCGTTGCACCTCATGCCAGGTACCGACCGGACTCGTTTCGGGCGGCGGAAGCGGACGGTTTACATTGAAAGTCTATGTGGAGAGGCGCCGAGGCGCGGCGTGTCGAGGCGCGGCACGTTTTGAGTGTTTGAAGCGGCGCTTCAGCACGCGGCAGTTCCTTTCCGCGCACGCACGCGTCCGAAGCAACCTACGCGTTGAGCAGCGTCGAGCCGCCAAAGATCGACAAAGTTGATATTTTGCGGCTCGACGTTGCTCGACGTGTCCAGCAACCAATCGGGAGAGCCTCTGCTATGTGATTACACAACGACAACGGGACTTTTTTTGGACTTTTTAAACTTACCCCATCGAGCCTCCATGAATTGGAACCAGACTCCGGTAAGAAACTTGGAATTTTTACAGTTGCTGCTGTCCGCTCCAGCGTACGATCACCCCAAACATAAAAAAAAAAAAAGTTTTAATCTCAACAAAGACTGTCGGAGCTGCAGTTCGGCTCGTAGAAAACCCACTCCAGTAGTAACAACACTCACGTGCTGCTGATTTTATCTGCCAGCAGCATGAAACACAACAACTGACCCGGAAAACGAGCTAGACCCCCTCCTCTGCCTCCCCCTAGTGGGCGTCATCAGACGCGTCTTCAGTGGCTTTGTGTGAACGTGACAAGCGGCCAAAAGGGGGCGGCAGGAGCGTTCTGACAAGTTTGGTGGGTAACCGGCATCAGAGTTCTGCAGCTTGCAGCTGCTTCACTCGGTCCACAGCTCCTAACCTCCTCTGCTCTGTCTGCTCCGGTCTGCCCCAAATCATGCGGTCTGTAGTAAATTTCCACTGAAGCTACTCCCCCTCCCTCCACCGAGTGCTCTCCCCCCCTCCCCTCCTGTAAATTTAAAGGCGCATAAGCGCATAAACGGCGTAACTAGAAGCAATGCTTTTCAATGGGACGCGTTCGTAAAGTCGAATCGCCGTAAGTCGAGACCGCCGTAAGTCGAGGACTACCTGTAGATTAAAACGAAAACATACACAAAGAAACATAAAAGCATGCACACACCAGGTTCACAGCAGGTGTGTATTAAGATGCAATACAAGATAGGATTGTGTGTTAAAAGCCAAAAAGTAAGTGCGTTTTTCAAAGAGATTTAAAAACAGGAAGAGAGGAGGTCTGTGACACTCGAGGGTAAGTTGCTCCACAACCTGGGTGCAAGAGCAGCAAACGCTCTGTCACCTCTGAGCTTCAGCCTAGTTTTAGGGACTGTCAGCAGCAACTGATCAGCTGATCGCAGGGATCGGGGTGGGCAGTAATGCTGAAGCAGCTCAGACATGGTGGGGCACGTTGAGTGGGTTGTTGAGTCTGAGGAGCCACAAAAAAACAGGGAATCACTTTGGCCATGGCTGCCTCAGAAGAGTCGACCGGGGAGAGGGCGGGCAACAGAAACCATCTTATCACCAGCAAACTGGTTGGTCCACTACAAAGGTGTGCTGCTTGCGGGACTCAGTTTGTTTGAGGCTCCTCGGATTAATTAAGTCCTTTGGATGAAGTATGAAACGTTTCAACAACAAATTAAACTGTCCAGATGACCTGACTGAACTTTGTTGGATTTTTTACCTGGATTATTGAGCATGAACTCTGACACCAAAAGGGATAGTTTAAACGTTTTAAATAATAACTATCTTACCTGTTGTAGATTTGATCTGTGGCCCTAAACAACACAGATCGCTGCCATCTTAAAAGGATATCCCGACCACTTTGAAGTGGAGTTCTGTGGAAAAAAATACAGATAATCATTATCTTACCTGTTCTGGATAGTTCTTACAACAGTTAGTGGAGAATCAGAGAGATATTTTTCAAAATTTGTATTCAATGCTATATTCATCCTTTAGCTAGTTTTTTTTTTTTACTCTAATTTAGTTTTTACTCTACTTTAGCTAGTTTTACTTTACTTTAGCTAGTTTTTACTTTACTTTAGCTACTTTTACTTTATCTAAAAAAGCCAAGTCTGGTCCTCTGGACATTCAAAAAACTTTTACTTTACTTTAGCTACTTTTTACCTTACTTTAGCTAGTATTTTCCTCTAATTTAGGAAAATAGAGACTGCACCTTCCACGGTCTTCCAAATGTGCACGTGCACTGCGAAAATCAATTATAAATAATTTTTTACTCTACTTAAGCTAGTTTTTTTTTTTAACTTTAGCTAGTTTTTACTCTAGCTATTTTTTTTACTCTACTTTAGCTATTTTTCTCTACTTTAGCTTGTTTCGTTACTTTAGCTATTTTTTACTCTAGCTATTTTTTACTCTAAGCTATTTTTTCCTCTGCTTTTAGTTTTTTCCTCTGCTTTAGCTAGTATTTTACTCTACTTCAACTATTTTTTTCCTCTGCTTTAACTATTTTTTCCTCTGCTTTAACCAGTATTTTACTCTACTTCAGGAAGTATTTTACTATAACTATTTTTTCCTCTGCTTTAACTAGTTTTTTCCTCTACTTTAGCTAGTATTTTCCTCTACTTTAGCTAGTTTTTTCCTGTGCTTTAACCAGTTTTTTTGCTCTACTTTGGCTAGGATTTTACTCTACTTCAACTATTTTTTTCTCTGCTTTAACTATTTTTTCCTCTCCTTTAGCTAGTATTTTACTCTACTTCAGCTAGTATTTTACTATAACTATTTTTTCCCTCTGCTTTAGCTAGTATTTTACTTTACTTTAACTAGTATTTTACTCAACTTTAGCCATTTTTTTCCTGTGCTTTAACTAGTTTTTTCCTATACTTTAGCTAGTATTTTCCGCTTCCTTAGCTAGTATTTTACTCTACTTTAGCTAGTATTTTCCTCTACTTTAGCTAGTATTTTACTCTACTTTAGCTAGTATTTTACTCTACTTTAGCTAGTATTTTCCTATGCTTTAGCTATATGCTGGTGAAGATTCTCAGTCGTCCAGGACATGATAACATCAAAAAAGGCGTTCAATACAGGATCAACTGTTGATCCTGTATTGAACGCCTTTTTTGATATGCTTTAGCTAGTATTTTACTCTACTTTAGCTAGGATTTTACTCTACATCAACTATTTTTTCCTCTACTTTAGCTAGTATTTTACTCTACTTCAGGTAGTATTTTACTATAACTATTTTTTCCCTCTGCTTTAGCTAGTATTTTACTTTACTTTAACTAGTATTTTACTCAACTTTAGCCATTTTTTTCCCCTGTGCTTTAACTAGTTTTTTCCTATACTTTAGCTAGTATTTTCTGCTTCCTTAGCCAGTATTTTACTCTACTTTAGCTAGTATTTTCCTCTACTTTAGCTAGTATTTTCCTCTACTTTAGCTAGTATTTTACTCTACTTTAGCTAGTATTTTACTCTACTTTAGCTAGTTTTCTCCTCTGCTTTAACCAGTTTTTTACTCTACTTTAGCTAGGATTTTACTCTACATCAACTATTTTTTTCCCTGCTTTAGCTAGTTTTTTCCTCTACTTCAGCTAGTATTTTACTATAACTATTTTCCCCTTTAGCTAGTATTTTAGTTTACTTTAACTAGTATTTTACTCAACTTTAGCTATTTTTTTCCTCTGCTTTAACTAGTTTTTTCCTCTACTTTAGCTAGTATTTTCCTCTACTTTAGCTAGTATTTTCCCCTACTTTAGCTAGTATTTTCCTCTACTTTAGCCAGTATTTTCCCCTGCTTTAGCTAGTATTTTACTCTACTTTAGCTAGTATTTTCCTCTACTTTAGCTAGTATTTTCCTCTACTTTAGCTAGTTTTTTACTCTACTTTAGCTAGCTTCTTAGCGAACCCCAATCCATTTACCTCATGAAAAACACGTTAACAGTAACATGTTGATTACCGTATTTTCTGGCTTAATAGTCGCACTGCCCTATGAGTCGCATTAGTCCAATTATGTCCAATAAAGTGGAAAAACCATAAACATGTTGCACCGCCGTATATGTCGCATCTATTATGCATCACCGCTGGCGTATCGCGTATGTTACGCGTCACCGCTGACAACCTGGAAATGCGGGCCGGTGTTTTGTCAAAAATGGATTGGCTGCGAAATGGCCACAGGAGCGTGCACGGAAGGACTTTAACAA
>JBBPBX010077230.1:0-12944 GCA_038048925.1 Garcialebias charrua
GGTGTGGTCAATGGTGTCAAAAGCTTTTTCTAAATCCACAAATAAACCTATACAATATTGTTTATTATCTATCACTGTAGTAACAATGTGGAGTTAAAGTTCAGTGTGGTACAATACAACTTTATTTATAAAGCGCTTTAAAAACACAGTTGGCCAAAGTGCTGTACGCTAAAACGCACAAACACAAAAATCATAAAATCAACAGATACCACAAAAGTAATGAACTGTTAAAATCATAAAACAACAAACGATAAACAAATACATTAAAAACAGTAAAACCAACATTTCAAGCTGATTTAAAAGCCAAAGAGAACAAATGAGTCTTCAGAGAAGATTTAAAAACAGGAAGTGATGTCAGAGGTAGCTCGCTCCACAGTTTAGGACAGCGACAGAACGCTCGGTCACCTCTCAGCCTCCAGTTGGACTTTGGGGCGACCTACAGCAGCTGATCTGCTGACCTGAGAGAGCGTCAGGAAACGGCTGGAGCAGGTCGGACAGACACAGGGGGGTCCCCGACTTACGAGCGCATCGACATACGAGGTTCCGGACTTACGAGCTCACTAACGAACAGTAAATTTGTAAAGAACATACAGAAAATACAGCACTTTTATGTGTTTTTAGATGAAAGTGTGTTAGCTAACCATTTGGAAACAAGTTTCTGAGCATGTTTATGAACTAGTATGAACGTTTGTGATGAAAAACGAGTGTTCGTAGTAGCGCTAGCATAAATTTTCTGACTTACGACCGAAAATCCGGACTTACAAGCAACACGTGTTTCGGGTTCAGACGTACGAGATTTCATCTTACGAGAACCTCGCAGGAACGGAACTCGCTCGTAAGTCGGGGACCCCCTGTACTGTCAGACCAGGAAGACATTTGTGTGGGGAGTGGTGGCGCAGAGGTTAGAGACGGTGGGCCTGTGATCGGAAGATCCCCGGTTCAAGCCCCGATACCGACAACATGGGTGGAAAAGGTGAAACATCCACACCTGTCTCCACCCTCATTCGCCCCACTCTGGGCCCCTGAGCAAGGCCCTCAACCCCCACCATCTGCTCCCTAAAAACACAGGTCTCTCTTGTAAATGAGTTCTCGTGGCTCAATGAGACTACCTGAATAAATAAAGGGTAAATGAAAAAATAAATTGAAAACAAATAAAGTAACCTTAAACTTAATCTGGAAACGAACTGGGAGCCATGATTCTAAAACGGAAATGATGTGCTCTCGTTTTCTGGTACCAGTTAAAAGACGAGCAGCAGCGTTCTGAACCAGCTGAAGTCGAGTCAGGAACAACTGGCTCAGACCCACATGATGTCAATTACAGACAAGTTGCGATGAAAGCCTGGATTAAAATCTCAAAATGATGGTTTGACCGTGGCCAGTTGCCTCAGGTGATAAAAACTAGACTTGACCACAGATTTAATCTGAGCATCAAGTTCAAAATCATTGTCCAGCCTCACACCCAGGTTAGTTGCAGTCTCAGTCAGATGTTGTGTTAAAGGACGCAGATCATCATGGACTTTGGAACAATCACTGGGCTTAAACAACAAGACTTCGAACTTTTCCTCATAAAAAAGGGAAATTTCAGTGGCATCCATGCTCTGACTTCTGCCATACATTCCAGGAGTTGGTTCACACAAGCCGTTTTCGCATTGGCCGGCCCTCCCCGGCTCTCCCAGCTTCTAACCCGGGTTCGGCGTCTTCGCATTTACCTTTTCCGCCCGGGATCCACCCTTGTTCTGGAACCATCTTCACCGTGGTTCTATCGGGCCGAGCCCTGACGGACCCAGTTTCACGTCATGTACTGCTCACATTTGATTCGTTGTTTGCAGCAGGGGCGGGACTCATTCAAACAACCTCAGCGCGAGGGTTGAATTTCATTCATATTTAACTACAGAAACCCCTAAAACAATTGTTAACTGAATTAGTATTTCTGAGTTAAATTTTTGTTAATAACTGATCACAAATCAGCTTATGTTACAACGTAAATAACAACGAAGCGCGGACCCATTTCCGCCTTTCAGCGCGGCTTGAATGTCATTAAAATATAACTAATGTTGTCTAACTGTTGCGCGCAGCCAGGGTTTTAAAATATAACTAATAATCTCTAACTCCTTTGTGTAGCTAGAATGTCAAGAGCGGTGATTCCTTCATAAGCAACGTGAACTCCCAAAAAAAACAATCCGCCGCTGTGGCTTACGGCGTTAATGCTGTTGTGTCTTAACCAGACGAAGCGGGTTCGCGTCCCACCTGGGACAATGTTTTTTTTTTACGTTTGTCTTTTATTGGAGTAAATAAAAAGGAGTTTTGTTAAGCATTTTACCAAACAAACTCCTTTTTATCTACCAAACAAACTCCTTTTTATTTACTCCAATAAAAGACAAACGTAAAAAAAAAACATTGTCCCAGGTGGGACGCGAACCCGCTTCGTCTGGTCAAGACACAACAGCATTAACGCCGTAAGCCACAGCGGCGGATTGTTTTTTTTAGGAGTTCACGTTGCTTATGAAGGAATCACCACTCTTGACATTCTAGATACGCAAAGGAGTTAGAGATTATTAGTTATATTTTAAAACCCTGGCTGCGCGCAACAGTTAGACAATATTAGTTATATTTTAATGACATTCAGGTCGCGCTGAAAGGCGGAAATGGGTGCGCGCTTCGTTGTTATTTACGTTGTAACATAAGCTGATTTGTGATCAGTTATTAACAAAAATTAAACTCAGAAACACTAATATATATATATCCAGCTAACAATTTTTTTTTTGCGGAGTCTCCTCTCTTAAAACACGAACACTCCACCCACGTGAAGAGAGCACCCCACCCACTTCCAGAGAACTGCCCACCCACTTCAAGGCGGCTCTGCGGCAAATGCGTAATGAACGCGGGTGACACAGAGCCACCCAGGGGCGGCCCGGACCATTGAGGGCTGGCCAATGCGAAAACGGCTAGAGTAGTGTTTCCCCTACCATTATACAAGCGGGGTGCCCCACCCCGTCAACAGAACTGAGCACCCCGCCTACCAAACCGAATCCCCACCCCACACCGGCGCGGACATAGCACTAACCTAGCAGTGCGAAATACAGACTCTGTAGCTGAAAAGTTAAAGGCAGAACTCACATTGCCTCTTCCCTCATGCTGAACACCCTCCCCCACTGTTCAAAAACTGTTAGTACAAGCTGCGCTCAGACATGTCTCGGTCCCCCACGTCAACAAAAATCATGAATGAGATGAGCACCCCGCCATGGCAAGTTAAATAGGGGAAACACTGAAGTACTGTTTGTCTTGTTTTAATGGCACATTTGGCTGTCATTTGGCTGTCATCTGCATAAAAATGAAAAGTAACACAATGTTTCCTGAGAATATATCCCAGAGGGAATAAATAAAGGGAAAAAAGAAGGGGGCCAAGTATGGATCCCTGAGGTATTCCACATGTGAGAGGTGCTACATAAGACTCCTCAGCACCAATATGCACACAGAATCTTCTCTCTGTTAAATAGGATCTAAACCTCTGTAGAGCAGGACCCTGGATGCCCACCCATTTCTCCAGACGAGACAAGAGGATCTGATGGTCCATTGTGTCGAAGGCAGCAGTTAGGTCCAACAGCATCAAAACTGCACAGTGACCAGAGTCTGTGGCTGAAAGAAAGTCATTGAAAACTTTCAGCTGTGCTCAGTAGGTGAATTCTAAAACCAGATTGAAACAGTTCAAGAGGGTTGTGGTCATTTAAGTGAATGTTAACTGGCTGTAAAAAAAAATCTCTAAGGTCTTTGACACAAAGGACAGTTTTGCAGTAGCTGGTAGTAGCTGCCAGTCATCCCTAACACATACTCTGAGTGCTATCGGAAAATAATATACGCTCATATTCATATCTGACAAAAACCAGCAGACCCCCCTGCTGCCTTGGGTCCAAACGATCCACAAAGCCTGTGTTTTAAATCCGGGGCCTCCATTTTGACCCAAGGGCAGCAGGAGGGTTAACTCCTGTGCAGCTAATTGTGCACTCCAGCTCCCCCGAGAATCAGAATGTGAAAAGAATGAATGATGATTTGTTGTTTTATTTGACTGTAAAATGTTTGAAGAGCTCGGTTCATCTTCGAATGTGAAAAGAATGAATGATGATTTGTTGTTTTATTTGACTGTAAAATGTTTGAAGAGCTCGGTTCATCTTCGTAACGACTGTCCTTCTGAAGGTTAATTATTTAACAATCACTAATAATATTCAGGCTGAGAGGCACAAGCCTTGTTCTTTCTGTTATGCGCGCATTAAAAGCTGCATTTGCTCCTTTTATAGTTTTATCTTTAGTATTTCTTACTGTGATGCTGTGACCTTTAAATAATATTCAACATTTTTGTACATTTTAATTAGATTGCATGTTGCTTCACGATGCTTAAATAATTAGAACATAACTCCGGCCCTAAATGCATCGCAGTGTCTTCCGGCTGTCATGGTTTCTTCTTTTAGTTTCAGATTTTAGTTTTTGGTCACATCAGGATCTTCTCAGTTATTCTGTTTCATGTCCTGTCGAAGACTTGACAAGTTTTATATTTATTTATGTTTTCCGTTCAAGACTGAACTAAAATATGCCATAAATGCAGAAGGAATTTACTGTGAAAAGTTTTTGTTTTTTTAAACTTATTGCTGTCCCTTAGATCCTCGTTTATTTGTGGTTTTCTATGCCCACACGTTCAAGTTATAAATAAAATGGGTTCTTTTTTTATTTAACCTGTTTTCTGAAGGTTTACTTGCAGTTCCTAGAGTTTCAAAAGCAGAATGGGAAGACGATCTTTCAGTTATCAGGCTCCTCTCATGGAACCAACTTCCAGTTTCTGTACCTTGTCTACATTTAAGATTAGGCTTAAGTCTTTCCTTTTTGATGAATCCTAAAGTTAGCGTTGCCTTGGGTTTCCTGAGCTGTCCCTTATTAGTTCTGCTGCTATAGGCTTAGACTGCAGGAGGACAAACTGACCTCATGTCCTCTCTCTGCTGTCTTTACTTGCTCTACTTTACCTGTTTGTATTTGTAATTACAGGTAGTCCTCGGATTACGACGGTCTTGAGTTACGACGTTTCGTGGTTACGACGCATCTCCCATTAAAAAAAAAATTACTATGAAAAGCCGAGTTACGCAGTTTTACGTCGTAAACGGAATGCGGAATACGGCGGATGGACCGGTTTTACGTTGAAAACGTAGTGGCGGAGGAATACTGCACTGTACTCTCTAAAAATTCTAAGTCTTGTCCTCTGGACATTCAAAAAAAAAAAAAAACTGTACTGTGAACGCGGTTTTACGTCGTAAATGGAATGCGGAATACGGCGGATAGACCGGTTTTACATCGTAAACGTAGCGGCGGAATACTGCACTGTATTGTGAATGCGGTTTCACATTGTAAACGGAATGTGGAATACGGCGGATGGACCGGTTTTACGGCGTAAACGTAGCGGCGGAGGAATACACTGCACTGTACTGTGAACGCGGTTTTACGTCGTAAACGGAATGCGGCACATGGTACTTTCCAGAAGTTGAACATTGAAACATACAGTAACTAAAAATGCATTGTTCATAATGATCTTAAATCTGTTCAATAAGTCTCTCTGGCGGTTTCACATTTCTGGAAGATCTTCTTATGTGATTCTCTTGTACCTGAGTTGGTGTCTCAGTTGTGTGTGCGTCTGTGCCGCCAACATCATTCTGCTGCATAACTGTGATAGGTTCTTTCAGAATGTCACGACGGTTCCTCCTCAACACTGCACCATCTTCCGTTTGGACGTTGTATGACCTTGGCTGGACTTCAGCTAGAACTGTAGCTTTTCTTGCCCAGGTACTGGTGTTGTCTTTCAGTCGCACATGGTCACCGTTCTGAAGTTCTGGTAGATTGCGTGTTCCTCTGTCATAGTAGTACTTTTGCTTTGCTTTTTGTCGTTCCTTGAATTCCTTCACCCTTACATCCACTTCTGTAGTCAGCAGGCTTTCTTTAACCGGCAGGTTTGATCTCAGACGCCGCCCCATCAGGAGTTGTGCAGGGGACATACCATGTTCTAGTGGTGTAGCACGATATATCAGAAGGCTCTGGTGAAAATCTTCATTACTGTCTTTTGCCTTTTTCATTAGCTTTTTCACTGTCTGAACAGATTTCTCCACCAACCCGTTGGACTGAGGGTAGTGAGGACTTGATGTCACATGCACAAAGTTCCAGTCCTCAGCAAAACACCGAAAACTCTCACTGGAAAATTGTGGACCATTGTCCGTGAAGACTGTATTTGGAACACCATGTCTGGAGAATGTTGCTTTAAGAGTCGTTATAACAGCCTCTGCTGTAGTGGCATGTAGTCTGTAAACTTCTGGGTACAGGGAATAATAATCAGTGATCACAACATAGTCATGTCCCTCTAATGTAAAGAGATCTGCTCCTACCTTTTGATAAGGTCTGTCTGTAACTGAATGAGGCCTCAGCGGCTCTGCTGCATTGCTTGCTCTGTATTTTAAACATGTTGGACAACTGGAAACTTCATTTTCTACATCTTGGTTAATCCGCGGCCAGTACAAGACTTCCCGAGCTCTCTTTTTACTTTTTTCAATTCCCAGGTGACCTTTGTGAATTTTTTGCAGCATTTCTTTCCGTAAGCTCTTTGGTATGACTATTTTGCTCCCTTTGTATATGATGTCATCAACTACTGATAGTTCTTCCCTGCAGTTCCAGTACTCGTTTATTTCAGGTGTGCAACTTTGTTTTGTGCTGGGCCATCCATTCATGATGGTTTGAGTGAGGTTTTTCATTGTCATGTCTTTCTTCGTCTCATGTCTTATGAGCTCCATTTTGGTGTCCGACACAGGCAGTGCACTTGTGATCATGTTGACATATAAATCTACGTCATCACGCATTTTAGAGCTTGTTAGTTCTTTGGGGTCAACTGCTCTTGACAACGTGTCGGCCGTGTACATTAACTTGCCTGGTGTGTACAGGTAGTCCCCGACTTACGAGCGAGTTCCGTACTTATGAGTTGCTCGTAAACCGGAAATTCGTACGTCGGAACACGAAGCACATGTTCTCGTAAGTCCGGATTTTCGCTCGTAAGTTGGAACGGTTTTGCTAGCGCGACTACAAACACTCGTTTTTCATCGAAAAACTGCTTATGAGTGCATAAAAATGATCGGAAACGTGTGTCCACATGTTTAGCTAACGAACTGTGGTGAAAAAACACAGAAAAACTCGGTATTTTTTGCGTTTTTTCCAAAAATTCGCCAGCTCGTAAGTCCGGAACCTCGTATGTAAGAGCGCTCGTAAGTCGGGGACTACCTGTACATCACGTTTAGTGTGTAGCGCTGCAAATGAATCATCATTCTTTGAATCCTTAAAGGGCAGTCATTGAGAGGCTTTCTGAACAGTGTGATCAAAGGTTTGTGATCTGTTTCCACACAGACTTCTTGTCCTGAAATGAACTGGTGAAATCTCTCACAGGCGTACGTTATGCTGAGCAGCTCTTTTTCAATCTGCGCGTATCTTGTTTCTGCATCAGTCATTGAGCGTGATACATACGCAATTGGTTGCCAGTCTTCATATTTCTGTAATAACACTGCTCCCAATCCATTTTATGATGCATCTGAAGATATTTTGATGGCTCTTGCTGGATCATAAAACTTCAAGACAGGTTCTTTTGTTAGTGCCTTTTTCAGATCATTCCAGGATTTCTCATGTTCATGATTCCATTCCCATTCCGTTTTCCTTTCAGTTAGCTGTCTCAACGGTGTCATTTGTTCAGACAAATTGGGGATGAATTTACCCATGTAGTTTATCATTCCATTTAACCTCTGTATATCTTTCTTACACTGTGGTCTTTGCATATTTTCAATTGCTGACACTTTTCTGGGGTCTGGTCGCACTCCCTCACTGCTTAGGATATCTCCAACAAATGTTAATTGTTTAACTCCTAGTTGACACTTTTCTTTATTCAACTTGAGGTTGGCTTTTCTGGTTGCTTCCAGAACATCTCTCAGCCTTCTATCGTGTTCTGCCTTTGTGCTGCCCCATACAATGATGTCATCCATTGAAGTGTCCACTCCTTCTAGGTGTTCATAAATCATATGGATTGTTTTGTGGTACACTTCAGGCGCCGAGGCAATGCCAAAAGGTAACCGAAGAAATTTAAATCTGCCAAATGGACTGTTAAATGTGCACAGCTTTGAACTTGCCTCATCTAACTTGAGTTGCCAAAATCCTGAGGATGCGTCTAGTTTGCTGAAGTATTTGGCATTAGCAAATTGTGACATTATTTCTTCTCTTGTCGGCAGCTTGAAGTGTTCTCTCTTTATTGCCCGATTAAGGTCTCTTGGATCCATACACACTCTGGGTTTTCCATTCTTTTTGACCACTATCACCAGTGAACTCACCCATTCTGTTGGTTCATCGATCTTCTTGATCACTTGCAGCCTTTCCATTCTGTCCAGCTCTTCTTTTAGTGGTTGCTGAAGAGCAAATGGCACTTTCCGACAAGGGTGAATGACTGGTGGAATATTCTCGTCTGTTCTGATCGTGTGTTCACCTTGTAGGCATCCCAGGCCCTGAAACAGATCTTCATATTCATTCATTAGTTCTTCGTAACATGTGTTTCCTTCGCTGTCGACAACAAGCACTCTCTTTACTAGATTTAATCTTGTAAGCAGATAAGCCTAGTATGGTTTGCACATCTTGTGTCACCACCACAAATGCAAGTGTGTAAGTCTTCTCTTTGTGTCTTCTTGGGCGGCGGGCTGACTACGGTTCGTAGGGGTCGTGGCGGCCCTGGTGGTTGTGGACTGTTGGTTCTGCTGTTGGCGGCCCTCGGGGCCGTGTCCCTCATGGTCTTGACTCAATGGCCTGGCGGTCGGAGAGGTGTTTCTTTTGCCTCGCTCCTTGGGTGGACCTTGGCGAACTGGGGGGGGGTATGTAGGGTCAGCGGGGGAGACTCGCTGCGGGAACATTGTTCCTGCAGATATTTTCTCCCTATCCCTCAACAATCACCTCCGCCCTCTTGATCTCAACTTAATATATGTAGGGATTTTGAGACTCGGGTGTGCTGCAACGGTTTTACATCTCTGTTGTTCAGAACCACCTGGGACTCAATTTTATTATACACTTTAGACATTCACTCATAAACATCCTCATAAAAGTCACATATAGGGGATGGAATGAGCACATGGTTATGGGTGGCGGGATGACATCACTCTCGCCCCCTGTACCTGTGCTCACTCAGAATTATGCATTTAGACAATTAGGGCCTGGGTTAGAGTTGGAGTGGAGGGGAAACTGGTATAATGCCAGCCTTTGCTCCTTCTCTTTCCTTTTTAAGTACACTTTACAACAACACTCACCAACAGCACATTTGGGGACGGGGTGTGTGTGTCGGGGTCTAGATTTGTTAATTTCAATTTTATTTATTTATGTATTTATTTATATATATTATTTATTTATTTTTCTCTTACCCCCCTGGTTGCCTGGCGGTCATTCTGGGGGTGGGCCGTCAGGGGTTGTCCTGGGATGTGGGGGGGTTCGGGGCCTGGGGGTTCGCCGTGGGCGGGGCTGGCGTTCCGCTCTCCCTGGGGCTGCTTGGGCTCGGGTGTCCTGTCCTGTCGGCAGGGAGAGGGTTGGGCCGATTCTTGGATGTCGGCTACTCTCCACCCCAAAATGAATGGGCCTACCTCCTGTGTTTGGGTACGGGCTCCCCCATGTAGGGGGCAGGTACATGTCTGGACCTAGGGGGTATAGAGTGTGCATCGGGATTATGAATGGAACGTGTCGTTATTGTTTGTCTTTGTGTGAGTGAGGATGAGGGTGGGTATGAGTGAGTGTGTCTGTGTATGAATGTCTAATTGTCAGGTTGGGATTTGGACTGCCCCCTCTCAGCTACATCTAAGGCTACTTGATGTTGCGCTCCTACCACGTGGCCCCCGGGTGGGTGTCCTTTTGCCTGCAGGCGGGCTGGGGGCCTTTGCTGTCGTTTTCGGGGGTTGGGCGCTTGGACGTGTGTCGGCTCGG
This sequence comes from Garcialebias charrua, assembly GCA_038048925.1. NCBI lineage: Eukaryota > Metazoa > Chordata > Actinopteri > Cyprinodontiformes > Rivulidae > Garcialebias > Garcialebias charrua. Next base: position 10,012 of record JBBPBX010077230.1, read on the forward strand.
CCTGGTGGCTGCCTGATGGGGCTCGTGTCCTCTGGTCCTATCGGGTCTGGACCCGAAGGGTGAGTGTCCCCTGGCCTCGGTGACCGGGCCTGGGGCTACGTCAGTGCAGTGGGCTCCGGCGGGGGCCTATGGGCTTGTCACTGTTGGACCCCCAGGGGTCATTGTTTGTGGCCGCTGGTGGAGCTCGTCCAGTTCTTCCCCTTGGTCGGATCTGGGGAGTGGGCGAGTGGCTCGTCCTGTTCGGGTGGCCCTGGGGACTCTGGGCCCGGGGTCCTTCTTGGGCCTTGGGCTTTGATCGCCCCTTTGTCTTCCTCTGGCTTTGGGGGGACGGATCTCTGATGCTTCACAGTCGCTGCTGAATGTTCTATTGGAGGAACCTTATTCACTTATGCATGCTCACAACCACACACAAATGGATGCAGGGATGTATATGTAGATATCATACAGTATGCAGATATGTAGATGGATATGTGAAATGAATACATACATATATACACTGTATATATATTTGTAGGTATGGGTATGTTTATTTATAGAAATCTACTGCAATGTCATGATTATTATTAGTCTTTATGCATGTATGTTTCGTTGCTGTGTTCTGTCATGTGCTTTGCAGGATTGCGGATGGAGGTTGGGTGTGTTTGCCTTGTGCTCTTTTTGTGGATAATTGTTGTTTTGTTGTCTTACTTTCAATCTTTTCTTTCTCTCTATAAAAAATAAATAAATAAAATAATACATATCGGTGTGAGAGGATGGCTATAAGGTGAGAAGGGAGGCCATCTATAAATGGAAAAAAAAGAAGAAAAAAATCCCATAAAAGTTGGGACAAGTCCAGTTTTACCACTGTGTGGCATCCCCCCTTCTTCTTACAACACTCAACAGACGTCTGGGGACAGAGGAGACCAGTTTCTCAAGTTTAGAAATAGGAATGCTCTCCCATTCATGTCTGGCCTCTAACTGTTCAATCGTCTTGGGCCTTCTTTGTCGCACCTTCCTTTTTATGATGCGCCAAATGTTCTCTATAGGTGAAAGATCTGGACTGCAGGCTGGCCATTTCAGTACCCGGAACCTTCTTCTACGTAGCCATGATGTTGTGATTGCTGCAGAATGTGGTCTGGCATTATCTTGTTGAAAAATGCAGGGTCTTCCCTGAAAGAGATGATGACGTCTAGATGGGAGCATATGTTGTTCTAGAACCTGAACATAGTTCTCTGCATTAATGGTGCCTTTCCAGACATGCAAGCTGCCCATGCCACAAGCGCTCATGCAACCCCATACCATCAGTGATGCAGGCTTCTGAACGGAGCGTTGATAACAACTTGGGCTATCCTTGTCCTCTCTGGTCCGGATGACATGGCGTCCCAGTGTTCCATAAAGAACTTCAAATCGTGACTCATCTGACACAGAACAGTCTTCCATTTTGCCACACTCCATTTTAAATGACCCCTGGCCCAGTGCAAACGTCTGAGCTTGTGGAGCTTGCTTAGAAATTGCTTCCTCTTTGCAATGGTGTAGGCAAGAGGGGTTCAGGGGTTCGAACGAACCACCCACTTTTAAACGAGAAGTTGACCAAGCTAAACTGGCATGCCTGGATAGGTCAATGGAAAAAGCGTTTGCCTTCCATCCCAAACCTTATGGGTTCAATTCCCGCATGGTACAACTTTTTTTTTTTTATTCATTCCAGATCAAAAAAACACAAGAAAACTATTTACAAAACAACAATAAATAAAACAATATATGAAATGAAAGGAAGCAGAAGAAGAAAATAATCTTATCTGCCCCTTCTCAAACTAATTTTCACACTCGATTCAAACAACTAATTTTACGTTTGTCTTTTATTGGATTTAAAAAAAAAGGAGTTAATATGCCTGTGGTTAACACATTCTTCTTTTTTTATCCAATAAAAGAGTGTTTGAAAATAAAAATTAGTTTGAGAAGGGGCAGATAAGATTATTTTCTTCTTCTGCTTCCTTTCATTTCATGTATTGTTTTATTTGTTGTTGTTTTGTAAATGGTTTTCTTGTGTTTTTTTAATCTGGAATGAATAAAAGAAAAGAAAGATGTACCATGCGGGAATTGAACCCATAAGGTTTGGGACGGATGGCGAACGCTTTTTCCATTGACCTATCCAGGCATGTCAGTTTAGCTTGGTCAACTTCTTATTTAAACTAACCGCCCCTCATAAAATTCTGGCTACGCCCATGCTCTTTGCACTGTAGAATTTCAGCTGGCAACGACGGATGGCACGATGGATTATGTTCACTGACAATGCTTTCTGGAAGTATTCCTGAGCCCATTCTGTTATTTCCTTGACAGTGGCATTCCTGTTTGAGGTGCAGTGACGTTTAAGGGCCCGGAGATCACGAGCATCCAGTAGAGTTTTACGGCCTTGACCCTTACGCACAGCGATTGTTCCAGATTCTCTGAATCTTTTGATGATGTTATGCACGGTTGATGATGATAACTTAAAAGTCTTTGCTATTTTACACTGGGTAACACCATTCTGGTATTGCTGCACTATCTTTCTGCACAACAATGGTGGAATTGGTGATCCTCTTACCATCTTGGCTTCTGAGAGACACTGACACTCTGAGAAGCTCTTTTTATACCCAATCCTGTTGTCAATTGACCTAATATGTTAATTGGTCTTCCAGCTGTTCGTTATATGCTCAATTTCCTTTTTCCAGCCACTTATTGCTACTTGTCCCAACTTTTTTGGGATGTGTTGACACTGTGAAATTTTGAATAAACATATTTTTCCTTTAAAATGTTACATTTACTCAGATTAAACTTTTGATCTGTCATCTATGTTCTATTACGAATAAAATATTGACATTTGCCATCTCCACATCATTGCATTCAGTTTTTATTCACAATTTGTTTAGTGTCCCAACTTTTTTGGAATCTGGTTTGTATATATATATATATATATA
>JBBPBX010077231.1:0-16923 GCA_038048925.1 Garcialebias charrua
AGACCTTTGTTTCACATGGTCCAGACCTTTGTTTTCCAACAAGGTCTTCACATGGTCCAGACCTTTGCTTTCCAACAAGGTCTTCACATGGTCCAGACCTTTGCTTTCCAACAAGGTCTTCACATGGTCCAGACCTTTGTTTTCCAACAAGGTCTTCACATGGTCCAGACCTTTGCTTTCCAACAAGGTCTTCACATGGTCCAGACCTTTGTTTTCCAACAAGGGCTTCACATGGTCCAGACCTTTGCTTTCCAACAAGGGCTTCACATGGTCCAGACCTTTGCTTTCCAACAAGGTCTTCACATGGTCCAGACCTTTGCTTTCCAACAAGGTCTCCAAATGGTCCAGACCTTTGCTTTCCAACAAGGTCTTCACATGGTCCAGACATTTGATTTCCAACAAGCTCTTCACATGGTCCAGACCTTTGCTTTCCAACAAGGTCTTCACATGGTCCAGACCTTTGCTTTCCAACAAGGTCTTCACATGGTCCAGACCTTTGTTTTCCAACAAGGTCTTCACATGGTCCAGACCTTTGCTTTCCAACAAGGTCTTCACATGGTCCAGACCTTTGCTTTCCAACAAGGTCTTCACATGGTCCAGACCTTTGTTTTCCAACAAGGTCTTCACATGGTCCAGACCTTTGTTTTCCAACAAGGTCTTCACATGGTCCAGACCTTTGCTTTCCAACAAGGTCTTCACATGGTCCAGACCTTTGTTTTCCAACAAGGTCTTCACATGGTCCAGACCTTTGTTTTCCAACAAGGTCTTCACATGGTCCAGACCTTTGCTTTCCAACAAGGTCTTCACATGGTCCAGACCTTTGTTTTCCAACAAGGTCTTCACATGGTCCAGACCTTTGTTTTCCAACAAGGTCTTCACATGGTCCAGACCTTTGCTTTCCAACAAGGTCTTCACATGGTCCAGACCTTTGTTTTCCAACAAGGTCTTCACATGGTCCAGACCTTTGCTTTACAACAAGGTCTTCACATGGTCCAGACCTTTGCTTTCCAACAAGGTCTTCACATGGTCCAGACCTTTGCTTTCCAACAAGGTCTTCACATGGTCCAGACCTTTGCTTTCCAACAAGGTCTTCACATGGTCCAGACCTTTGTTTTCCAACAAGGTTTCACATGGTCCAGACCTTTGCTTTCCAACAAGGGCTTCACATGGTCCAGACCTTTGTTTTCCAACAAGGTCTTCACATGGTCCAGACCTTTGCTTTCCAACAAGGTCTCCAAATGGTCCAGACCTTTGTTTTCCAACAAGGTCTTCACATGGTCCAGACATTTGATTTCCAACAAGCTCTTCACATGGTCCAGACCTTTGTTTTCCAACAAGGTCTTCACATGGTCCAGACCTTTGTTTTCCAACAAGGTCTTCACATGGTCCAGACCTTTGCTTTCCAACAAGGTCTTCACATGGTCCAGACCTTTGCTTTCCAACAAGGTCTTCACATGGTCCAGACCTTTGTTTTCCAACAAGGTCTTCACATGGTCCAGACCTTTGCTTTCCAACAAGGTCTTCACATGGTCCAGACCTTTGTTTTCCAACAAGGTCTTCACATGGTCCAGACCTTTGCTTTCCAACAAGGTCTTCACATGGTCCAGACCTTTGCTTTCCAACAAGGTCTTCACATGGTCCAGACCTTTGCTTTCCAACAAGGTCTTCACATGGTCCAGACCTTTGCTTTCCAACAAGGTCTTCACATGGTCCAGACCTTTGTTTTCCAACAAGGTCTTCACATGGTCCAGACCTTTGTTTTCCAACAAGGTCTTCACATGGTCCAGACCTTTGTTTTACAACAAGGTCTTCACATGGTCCAGACCTTTGTTTTCCAACAAGGTCTTCACATGGTCCAGACCTTTGTTTTCCAACAAGGTCTTCACATGGTCCAGACCTTTGTTTTCCAACAAGGTCTTCACATGGTCCAGACCTTTGTTTTCCAACAAGGTCTTCACATGGTCCAGACCTTTGTTTTCCAACAAGGTCTTCACATGGTCCAGACCTTTGTTTTCCAACAAGGTCTTCACATGGTCCAGACCTTTGCTTTCCAACAAGGTCTTCACATGGTCCAGACCTTTGCTTTCCAACAAGGTCTTCACATGGTCCAGACCTTTGTGGAGCAGCAGGAGACCCCAACGTGCACTGGGATGTGAGGGATGTGCACGTGGCTGTGACACATGTTTGTGTTGACAAATGATTGAAACATCTGGAGAACTTGATGTTGACAAATGATTGAAACATCTGGAGAACTTGATGTTAAAGTTTCACCTGGACCTTCAAGATCAAGTGAATAAATCAATAGAAGTGAAATGAATCAAAAGGTGATGAAGAGCCACTAGAAGAAGATGAAGAGCTGCAGATGTTTGACCCCGGGGTCACATGGTCCAGCAGCTGCTCAGACACTTCATTGATCTTCTGTCATGACTAATAGTTGTTGTTGCAGCACAAACACAAGTGTTGCTTTGAAAGCAGCAACGTGTTGCTGTGATGTTGCTCTCCTCTCTCCACACCTCCTGTGTGTTGTGTGTGAAACATGTTCACACAACAACTAACTGTGGCTGCTTCACATCTGCCTTCACATCTGCTCTGGAGCTCATTTACAGCTCAGTGCTGCCACCTGCTGGATCCACTCACAAACTACATGCAGGAACATCTGCAAACATCTGGCTTCACCATCCAGCTGATGTTCATCTGTGCACTCTGAGTTCACATTTCACTCTTTTGATCCATCAGCATCATTTTTAGGACTTCTTCTCATTTGCTCATGTTCCATCACATGACCTGTCTGAGGACTTTCCTTTCACTCAGACATGGACAAAACATGATCACCCTTTCATTAATGTCCACTTACAGGACCTGCTGCTTCTTTGTTTGTTTGTTTGTGTAAACAATGCTGCAGGTAAATAAATTGCTCGTTGGAACTAATAAAGTCGTCTGATAGTTGGATTAAATGACAAAACACAAAACAAAGTAAAGATTTCACAAACATGAACTAAATTCAATGTTTTCTTGAAATGATTGGACTTTATAGCTCATTAAATGTAATTATCAGTGAGTTGTAAAACGTGCACGTTATGACACATATGATGTGACTCAGATCAAAGTCAAGTTTTTTGGACTAACAGAACTCTTTCAAGTGGATTCACAGTGACAGATGTTCAGTGTGAGGAGGAAGATCTGCAGCTGGATCTCAGCACGTTTGATCCACAGGAAGAACTCTTGTGCTTCTGAAAATACCTCAACTCTAAATCTGTCCAACTAACTTGTTAAAGACATTTCTCTGTCTTCTAAAGTTATTTAGCTGTGGCAGCCATCTTGAATTTGTCCAACAATTTTCAGTCAGGTCATCTGGTTTCTTATGTTCTTTCTTCTGACAGAAATGTGTTGGATTGTATACCTGGATTATTGAGCATGGACTTCGTTAATCTTGAATTGGATTAACTCCAAACCTTAATCAGTTGTAAATCTACATTTAATGATTGTTTTCTGGAAATTTCCTTTAAATATGTATACTTGGAAATAAGATATTTTGCTAACAGACAAAGAATGTTGACAGCAACAGTTAATGCTAAAGTTTTAAGCAAACAATTTAAGTTTTGAGTGGTGCTTGGCATATGTGTTGTGAATTAATCTCAGCTCCAACAACTTCAAATGTTAGCAAAATATCTGTGAAACTGACTGAATTATAGACATTTCTGTGTTTTCTAACTTGAGTTTTCTGTTCAACCATCAAGAACTGGATCAGCTCCAAAACTTAAATCAGTTGTAGACGTACATCCACTGATTATCTCTGGAAAGTTTCATTAAAATATCTTCACTAGTTCATGAGATATTTTGCTAACAGACAGAATTGAGTTTAAGAGTTTAATAGTAGAATTTTAAACCAAGGTCTCAGACAATCTATTAGTGCTCAGACTGTGTGTTGGGATTCCTCTCAACTACTACCACCCCAAATGTCACATCAATATCTGTAAAACTGAATTATAGACATGTTTTATGTTTTTAAGTTCAGTTAACTGTGGCAGCCATTGTAACTTCAGCTGACTCCAAAAACTAATCAGTTGTAGACGTACATCCAATGATGACTTTCTGCAAGTTTCACTACAACTCATCCAGTGGTTCATGAGATATTTTGCTAACAGACAGACATTGTGACAACAAGTGTAAAGTTTCCAGTGAGTCTCTGCAGCTTCTTCTCTCCTGACTTCTCTGATCAATAATGTTGAAGTGATGGATCCTGCAGAGTGATCACATGACAGCAACATCATTCAAATCAGACATTAAGAATGATTACAGGTGCCTTTAAACAACACATACAGGATGAAGATTAGTAGAAATGGGAGAACCAGCACTGAACACCAGAATGGACCAGTTGGCTCTAAACTACTGGACAAATGTAAAAGGTCCTGAACAGAAGCATCCAACACAAGAAGTGTTCAAACCATACTGGGAAAAGACAAGAACCATTTCAAAAGCTTTGGTTGGACCATAAATCAGAAAACTACAGAAATTCACATCAATAATATTAATGTGAGCCCAACAGAACCAGAACCAGTCATACAACCATGGATACTCACAGACCCAATAGTAGATCTGAAATTATTAGGAAAGAAAGAAAATTAAAATGTATTCAAATACAGTTATAGAATACATTAATCAATAATATGGATTCATTAAATGAAATAGATATAAAACTCAGTCGAGCAGAAATAAAAAGCATTGAAAAGGAAAAACTGAGTGAAAGATGGAAAAACAACAGGAAGAAGAAAGAAAAGGTCGATGGTTTTATAGAATTCAACAACAAACAGGAGAAATGAGGAGATCTGAAAGAAACAGGAGGAGGAAACATCACATCACGTCTCAGATTTGGACACACAGGATTGAACAGAACATTATTCATAACAGGGAAGCATCATAAATGTGACTACTGTGGAGAAGATGAGACCATAGAACATGAGTTATTGAACTGACAGAAATACAGACATGAAAGAAGTCAACTGATGAACAGTCTCACTGAAATCAAAGAAAGTTTTGATACAGTTGAATTTGTCCATCATTAAACAGAGGTGGAGGCCTCCGGGTTCAACTGTCCCCCTCTTACAATGCTGTGATTGCTAGTATCACTCAGCCCTCTGTGAATAGCAAACAACCATCAGGGTGCTAATGATCCATTGTTAGGCTGATGGCCCTCCTTGATCATGTGAGCAACTGGTTTCAGGCTGTCATCAGCCAACTGGTTGTGCAACACTGTGAGAGGGTGCTATTTATAAGACTGAGCTGAATACAGCAACTCAGACTGAGGAAGTCTTTCGGACGAAAGACGAAACGTTTCTACATTTTTTTTGCTTTGTTTTGTTTTATTTTTTGAATGTCCAGAGGACCAGACTTAGCTTTTTTAGATACAGATGAATTATTGCACAATTCAAATGATAATTGTGCTCAGGTTTTATTACAATATCTGAAACAGATTGTTCGTTTGAAAGAATGGTTATTTACCCATTAATTTATTTATTTATTTGTTTACATTGTTTCAGTCCACCTCCTTACCAGTTCGTGGTGGTAATTCATTCATTCAACCTTTATTTAGTCAGGTAAATCTCATTGAGCCTCGAGGGCTGATTTAATGCACCAAATTGTTGTTTGCCAACCACTGTGTTGTGTAACAGGGTTGTTGTTTAATGAATTTGATCAAAATGCACTATCTTTATAATATTTTTCTTGTTTTTCAGAAAAGTTTATCTAGTAGTTATTAGAAATGTTTCTTTTAATCTTTGTGGAAACTCCAGGTTCCTTTTGTTTGTGTGGTGACGACGCCCCCTGGTGTTTATTTATTTATTTATTTAAAAAAACAAGTACAAAAAAAACCTTACAGTGTCAAACATGGCTCGAGACTTAAGGCATTTATAGCACAAAAGAGAATAAAGGCACATAAACAAAAACAAAAATGTGTTTTGGGCAGCTTACAACAGAAATTCGTTACAGATTCGTTACCCCCTGGTGTGGGCTGCTAGAGAACATGACGTCACCAGCTCGGCCTCTTTGTTTTCCTTCGTGATGAGGAGGTGTTCAAGATGGCGGCGCTCTAAACGGACGCAGTTTGGGAGCTCTGATATTCAACCGACACATTTTCATATATCAAAGGGAGTTGTTTGCTACAAGGAGACATTCTGCTGACAAGGTACCATAATAAGTGTATAGACACTGTAGAGTGATGTGAAGGTGCAGAAGGCACTTGGACATCCACTCTAAACGCTGCTGACCACAGCCTAGCTTGATGACGTCACCGTTTTTAAAACCCGCAATTCCTAGCATTCTCGAAGTCGAACAGCCGGGTACTTTGTCACGTGACTGTTGGCAGACATCTTTGTTTTGGGGCAAACAAACATAGATATAATAAACACTAGATAAGACAGCCCCGCTGTTGGCCAATGGAGACCGACATCGTCAGACGGCGGCCATCTTGGGACAGACAGAACGCCCACTCTTAACATGAATGTGAATGGTGCATTCACTATTAAAATAACCATAACTTGCTTAATTTCCATCCGATTTTAAAACGGTTTGGTTTGTTATAAATGTGAGAGATGTTGTTATAATATGGTATACTTAAGATGGACGTTCACATGAAAATAACGTTATGTAGACACTGTATTGCACTAGCAGTATACACAATAAGATTATATTTACATCTATTTCTAAATACATGTTTATTTCCAGCGAAATTAACTGACATATGTTACAATGCTAATAAATATTTAATACTATTTCATCATAAATAGTATTATTATTGGTGATATGAAATTAATTTATGCCAATTTTTTTCCCTACACATTTAAATATTATGTAATATTAAATACATTATTACACCAACCTTGGTCAATATGTGTAGTTTATTCTTTTTAGATACATGAAAAGATTTAATAATTGAGAAATATAAATAAACAAACAAATAAACAAAAATAAACATCTGATAGTGTGACATCTGATAGTGTGACAAGACTCTCACTCCCTCGGTGCAACAGTAACTATTTAAACATTAAAACACTGAAACATATAATAATAGACATAAGCATAAAATAGTAAAACTTTAACACTGTCCTGAGTTTTTGCATAGTGGTATAAGAGTATGAAAATTTACACCAACTCTAAAAACTAAAGCACTAAACATTTAATGAACATAATACTGTTCTGAGTTTTTGCATACTAGTACAAAAAGTAAAAAAGTATAAAAAGTATAACTATAAAATAAACTAAAGGTTCTAGCATTGACATTTGCAAAGTGGCAAAGCAGCATATCAGTTAATGTACACAGTATATGCATGAGGTAGTAGTTCATGTTGTTATAGAATGGCATATGCAGTAAGGCACATTGGGCATCCTTAAATATCTGGCGATGATGAAGCTCTTCTAATGCATGCTCTACCAACACTTTCTGTGTCTCTGGTGTTAGGGACTTGGTCAGATAATATGCAATCGGAGCTTTCCAATAACCTTGAAGCCCAACCACCATGAACACCAGAGCCTCAGAGGCAATGTCAGCTTCATTTATCCGATCTCCCATGTCCACAAATCCAGACATTGTTTGTGTCTGAGGATCATATTGAACATGCTTTTTGATGGCCATGGCATCCAGCATCAAAGAGACACATCCGTATTTGGCCTCATCTGCTTTGCGACGTTGCTCCAGCATGTCCAACATCATTTTATTTAGACCAGGTTTGGCATCAACAGAGCTCAGCCACCTTAGTAAAATAAAAAAGTAAAAATTTAACCATACAATCATTTAAACACTAAGCATCCCTACTGAAAACACTTGGCATCCCAAAAATAGATGCCATTGCACTAAAAAGTTAAAAATGTAAGCCTTTTTCAGCAAGTTCTACAATTCATGGTAACACAATATGTAGCGCTTAAGTTTCTCCAAGTGATTTAGTTTACAGTCAAACATAATGAAGAATACCTTTGCAATGATCTCGGATGTGGGAGGCAAATATGCAGAGTGTCTCTCAGATAGTGATATGCCTTTGGCCCATGCAAATGGAGCGTAAGGGCAAACTCTCTCTGGGCCTTGGTGTACTTGCTGCCCTGCCTCGACAACAGTTGAACTGGAAGATCTGAAAAACAGTTAAGAGTGATTTAGTGGGTGTCATTTCACCAAAGAACATAAAATACCCTATATACTATGTATTCAATGTAATATTTTTAATTTACCCGAGTAGCATTCAAGCTTGTCTTTTAGCTCTTCATTGATGAGATTTTTCTCCTTCAGTTCCTCTAGAAGAGACAGCATGCTTTTCTTGGCCCTCCTTTCTCTTGCCAAGGCATTCGATTTCTCCCTCTGCAATTTCCTCACTCTAGCTGAGGCTTCATTAAGTTTGGCATATATAGCCTTGGGGCAAGGAGGCAGTGAATACGGGTGGTCAGTGGCCTGCCGCTTGCAGCACTTTCGCCTCTTTGCAGTGGCTTCCAGTTGCTTTGCAAAAATATACAAATATATAAATAATATTAATGTGGAATTTAACAGTTTAAAAAAAAATAATTATTCACTTATCAATTGTGTGAATCAATTAATACTCACAACATCAGACTGAGCTTTATCCTGAGACAGGTCCATTGCCAGGTTGTCTTCTATTCTTCTAGAGGTGTTTGAGCCTCTTGTTTTTACAAGCTAAAATAAACAAAAGTAGAGTGTCTAAAATGTGCTATGTAAAGAACAACACATTGTTTATTGCTAAATTTGCAGAAAGAAATACTAAACTGTGACATTTAACCACATATTTATATATACAGTAGTTTATAGACATATCAATCTTATACATCTTGAAATCTTGTAGGTCGATGATACATACCTTTTGAAGATGCGATGGAAAATTGAAAAGTGTTGGAACAACACTATCTTTTAATCTAACAGTCTGCCCTGTCCGATCGAAGTCCTCAGAACTGAAGTGATCACTGCAGAGCAGTGTCCTGTCCAGGGCAACAAAACCCTCTCTTCTCAGGGCAACTTCCCACTGCCGCCTCCTCTCTCTGGTTTTGGGAAACCTTAAAAACATGAAGAAGATGGTCATTATTTTCCACACTTCCTTTCTTTACCTTTGAATTATAGTAATGACAATTATACACATATATCATACTTTTGGTGTGCTTGCATTTACTTTTGGTACAATAAAACAGCTATTAAAAATTGTGTCCAAAAGAAACACTAAATCATACATCATAATTTATATAAAGATACTTTTACAAGCCGTATACCATACCATACCATTTTATTTATAGAGCACTTAAAACAACAACAAGGTCAACCAAAGTGCTGTAAATATATATTATGTCATTATTATGTAAATATATATTATGTATAATATTATGTCAATAATATTATCTCACATTTTGGTGTGTAGCATGACCAATAATGTGCACTGATCCAAAATATAACTATGATTATTCTAATTAAAGTAATAATACTGTCACAGAGTCTTACTTGTGAAATGTGATCCCAAGGTTTCTTGTTTTGATGTTACGCCTATTGGAGCATCCATAGGCTGCACAAAAGTCAGGCATCTTGTCAAAGAGTATTTCTGTAAAACACAAAGCAGTAATTAGTGTTGAACATACCAAACCGCTTGGAAATCATGTGCAGCTTTAGTTCAGTTAAAAACAAAGAGCTCCTAGTGATCTAAGAATGCTGGGGAAATATTTGGAATACTGTACTAGCTAGCCCTTAATCAAAGGCTCTTGTTAATAGTATGCTAATAAATACAATCATGATCAAGATAGTCATTTACAGTAGTTTGTAATAAAATAGTTATTGGTGTAATAAAAACAGATTCTAGATTCTCGATGAGTGTGACACCCAAAACATGAATAAAACGTTTTAAAAAAGACAAAAGTGCTGTCTGACTACCAAAGAAATCATAGCCACGTTAATAACGTTTTTAAAAAGATAAACCGTTTGTAAATCCGTCAAGATTACAGCGAGTTAAGAGTATTTTTGTTTGTGTAAACCCCTCACCTCCATTCAGTTTCAACAGCTGCAGCTAATGTTGCTGTCTGTCGCAAGATGGCTGCCACGTGACGACGCCGGAGACTCCGCCTCAGCTTATCTAGTGTTTATTATATCTATGCAAACAAACGAGTGCTTCGGCGGGTGAAATTGGTAAAATGGTGAAAAGTTGCTGCGTTAAGGACTGCATTTCGCACATAAAAAAACATCCCGATAGAAACTACTTCATTTTTCCTACATCAGGAGCGAGAAGGGAGAAATTGAAAGCTGCAGTCAACAGAGGCATCCAAAAACCAGATGGATCTGTAAATCCTGCAAAGCTTTGATCACCACGAAGCAAGCACACGTATGTGTGTTCGGCACATTTTATTACCGGTACGTATTAGTATTGCTTTTAGAAACATAAAAAAGAAAATAGAGGTAATTTATAACAGTTGTTAGCACTGTAATTGATTAAACATCAGTAGGCCATGCACTTGCCTGGCCAGTGTTGAGTCAAATACATAAAAATACACCTTTTCTGAGACTGTTGTAATTCTAGTCTTTGTTATCTTTAGGACGGAAAGTAAATGTCCAGTCCCATCCAGACTATGTTCCATCCATCTTCCCTCAGCGCCCAGAGTCAGTTGAAGTTACAGCTAACAAACCTTCCCTAAAGGTTGCACGATATGAAAGAGCTGCTCGGAGGGCCAAGAAACCAGGTATGTAATGATTTAATTTACTAAGGGAATACGTAACTTAATATATATATCTTCATAACAGATAACCTAAACAGTGAGGAAAACCTGAAACCTAAAACAAAGAAAGTTCTAATATTGTGTTCATGTGTGTGTCAGAAATATTAAAGTACTGTGTGTTACTGCTAACATGATTAAAATATTTCTCCTCTTTTTCCAATAGCAGTAACGCCCAAAGCACGAAGAAAGCTTTCCATGCCAGAGAGATCCACAGCATCCCCAACACATCATTTGGCTTCACAACAGCCGTCGGAAGATGACACGCATGTCAACAATTCATTGATTGACTTTGCCACACTGTGCAGCGCAGAGCTCCTGACACCAGCATTTACTAGGGGCAAAACACAACTGTCTGCAAAAGAAGTTGAAGTTTCACGAAAAATTTCATCTGTCCTGCTCCACTGAAGGTTCCTGCTCCTCCTCAGGTTCCTGCTCCTCCTCAGGTTCCTGCTCCTCTGAAGGTTCCTGCTCCTCTGAAGGTTCCTGCTCCTCCTCAGGTTCCTGCTCCTCCTCAGGTTCCTGCTCCTCCTCAGGTTCCTGCTCCTCCTCAGGTTCCTGCTCCTCCTCAGGTTCCTGCTCCTCTGAAGGTTCCTGCTCCTCCTCAGGTTCCTGCTCCTCCTCAGGTTCCTGCTCCTCCTCAGGTTCCTGCTCCTCCTCAGGTTCCTGCTCCTCTGAAGGTTCCTGCTCCTCCTCAGGTTCCTGCTCCTCTGAAGGTTCCTGCTCCTCTGAAGGTTCCTGCTCCTCCTCAGGTTCCTGCTCCTCCTCAGGTTCCTGCTCCTCCTCAGGTTCCTGCTCCTCTGAAGGTTCCTGCTCCTCCTCAGGTTCCTGCTCCTCTGAAGGTTCCTGCTCCTCCTCAGGTTCCTGCTCCTCCTCAGGTTCCTGCTCCTCTGAAGGTTCCTGCTCCTCCTCAGGTTCCTGCTCCTCCTCAGGTTCCTGCTCCTCCTCAGGTTCCTGCTCCTCCTCAGGTTCCTGCTCCTCCTCAGGTTCCTGCTCCTCCTCAGGTTCCTGCTCCTCCTCAGGTTCCTGCTCCTCCTCAGGTTCCTGCTCCTCCTCAGGTTCCTGCTCCTCCTCAGGTTCCTGCTCCTCCGAAGGTTCCTGCTCCTCTGAAGGTTCCTGCTCCTCCTCAGGTTCCTGCTCCTCTGAAGGTTCCTGCTCCTCTGAAGGTTCCTGCTCCTCCTCAGGTTCCTGCTCCTCTGAAGGTTCCTGCTCCTCTGAAGGTTCCTGCTCCTCTGAAGGTTCCTGCTCCTCTGAAGGTTCCTGCTCCTCTGAAGGTTCCTGCTCCTCTGAAGGTTCCTGCTCTTCTGAAGGTTCCTGTCAGGATACATGTGGAGCGAGTGATTGGACTGATGAAGAACCGTTTTGGTATCCTGAAAGGTTCTTTACCTGTTCGCTGCATACAGAGTTGCAAAGACGAAAGTATGGATTGCCCACTGTCAAGCTGTGACAAAATTCTGACTGTTTGTGCATCACTGACAAACCTGGGACAGGGGATTGTTTTTAGACAATAGTACTGCTGCATGCAGTTAACCTGTTGGCTTTGTTTTAAAAATATTGACCAATTGAGCCTACAGTTGTATATATGGTATGATAGTGTTTCATTTGTAAAGTTCAAATTTTAGTTTGTTTATTTGATAATTATTGTAGAAAGTAATACTTTCTGAAAATAGTGTCATAATATTTTTTATTCTTCTGCAATCCTTTGATTTGATTTGTATTTTCGGTGGCATGTGAAAGAGCTGTTTTAAAACTGAAATGCTTAGATAGGATACAAATTATGAAAAAAAATTGTCTGTCTTTAATACAATGAGTAATAAACATTAAAAATAGGACGAAACCATCATTTATGTTGTGCTGTTTCCCTTTTTTATGTGAACATTTTTGCATATTCAGTTTCAGTATGAAAAACTTTTAAAAATATTAGTTCTACCACTGACATGAAGTTTAAACAAGCTTAAAGGTGTCATTAACAGTATTGAATGTGCGTCTTTGCTTCAGACTTTGACAAACATACTTGTTCTGCAACACTGTGAGACTTAATTAACTTTTGCTTGTATACAACAGCTAACAAACAAGATGATAAAGAACCAACAATTAGAGAAAACAATTTTTATTGTTATTGTTGCACTGAAAAATACACTGCAGTCTTTCATTGTGCGGTCCACAGACAATGAACAACATAATTTTGCAGCTCCCGTTGTGCAAATACATCAGAACATTAAGAAAGATAAAATACAGAGGTAAAAATTGAATAAAAATAGATAAAAAATACAGTAAAAACAACAGTATCAGCCATATCAAAAAGTCAGGTGGCCATTATTGCACATAACCACAGTGTTTGCAAGTTAACCATGTGTGTTTATAAGTCTTAACTGCTGTTAGATAATGAACAATAAAATAATTTTGCAGCTCCCGTTGTGCAAATAAATCAGAACATTAAAAAAGATAAAATAAAGAGGTACAAATACTGTATATATTATTATTATTTACCCACATATCAACCGGTAGTTTATACGGACATTTTTGGAGTCCAGACAGTTTCAGTTTCATACTGTCCCGCTGTCGCGCATCTAGTAAGTAAGTAAGTAAGTAAGTACCGTAAACACCAGGATATAATACGCTCTGGTGTATAATACGCTTTGGCCGATATTTGGAAATAAATCAGAAAAATCGGTAGATAATACGCTTCGGTGTATAATACGCACTGCCGTGACAGTGTTTTTTATGGCCACTAGATGGCGCCAGGATACGCCTCCAGGTACAGTCTGCAGGTAAACAGACTACAGGGTGCATTAGCGCCCATAGCGGCCGAAACTGGTACTACACCATTTTTAGGCAAAAATGAAAAACAGCGAATCAGAGCCAAAAATGGGTCTAAAATATGGGAAAAAATCTGTAGATAATTCGCTTCGGTGTATAATACGCAGGGCATTCAAATGAGCAATAAAAGTGCGTATTATACACCGGTGTTTACGGTAAGTAAGTAAGTAAGTAAGTAAGTAAGTAAGTAAGTAAGTAAGTAAGTAAGTAAGTAAGTAAGTAAGTAAGTAAGTAAGTAAGTAAGTAAGTAAGTAAGTAAGTAAGTAAGTAAGTAAGTAAGTAAGTAAGTAAGTAAGTAAGTAAGTAAGTAAGTAAGTAAGTAAGTAAGTAAGTAAGTAAGTAAGTAAGTAAGTAAGTAAGTAAGTAAGTAAGTAAGTAAGTAAGTAAGTAAGTAAGTAAGTAAGTAAGTAAGTAAGTAAGTAAGTAAGTAAGTAAGTAAGTAAGTAAGTAAGTAAGTAAGTAAGTAAGTAAGTAAGTAAGTAAGTAAGTAAGTAAGTAAGTAAGTAAGTAAGTAAGTAAGTAAGTAAGTAAGTAAGTAAGTAAGTAAGTAAGTAAGTAAGTAAGTAAGTAAGTAAGTAAGTAAGTAAGTAAGTAAGTAAGTAAGTAAGTAAGTAAGTAAGTAAGTAAGTAAGTAAGTAAGTAAGTAAGTAAGTAAGTAAGTAAGTAAGTAAGTAAGTAAGTAAGTAAGTAAGTAAGTAAGTAAGTAAGTAAGTAAGTAAGTAAGTAAGTAAGTAAGTAAGTAAGTAAGTAAGTAAGTAAGTAAGTAAGTAAGTAAGTAAGTAAGTAAGTAAGTAAGTAAGTAAGTAAGTAAGTAAGTAAGTAAGTAAGTAAGTAAGTAAGTAAGTAAGTAAGTAAGTAAGTAAGTAAGTAAGTAAGTAAGTAAGTAAGTAAGTAAGTAAGTAAGTAAGTAAGTAAGTAAGTAAGTAAGTAAGTAAGTAAGTAAGTAAGTAAGTAAGTAAGTAAGTAAGTAAGTAAGTAAGTAAGTAAGTAAGTAAGTAAGTAAGTAAGTAAGTAAGTAAGTAAGTAAGTAAGTAAGTAAGTAAGTAAGTAAGTAAGTAAGTAAGTAAGTAAGTAAGTAAGTAAGTAAGTAAGTAAGTAAGTAAGTAAGCGAGGGAGGGAAGGAGGGAGGGAAGGAGGTGTGTGTGTGCTTGTGTGTTTGCATGTGTGTGTGTGTGCATGCGTGTGTGTTTGTGTGTAGGTGTGTATGCGTGTGTGTGCGCTTTTGTGTGTGTGTGTGTGTCTGTGTGTAGTAGGTAAGTAGGTGGGTGGGCACTCTGGATTCAGACATGGCAACCCAATTTTCAGTTGTGACCTTTCTTAGGCCTAGATGTAGCCACATACTAAACTAAATGTCGGTACCTCATATATTTTTCAAGTTATCAGCTCACGAGAAAGACAGACGGATGAATGGAGGGTATTTCCAATTTCCTAATTATTCGCTCTGTGATGGGGGACAACAAACCCTCACGTATAATCTGCTGAAATGAGCATCCTCCATAGGGTAGCTGGCAGTGACGTGCGGTCAGGGGAGTAGTATTATTATATAAATAAATAATAATACCTGGGATGGACTTGCACCTGTCCAGGGTGTACCACACCCCTTGCACAGTGATAGTTTGACATGGGCACTGGACATATTAGCACTTTGAGATTTTCATTAATGAAAAGTGCGTTATAAATTGAATTCATCATGGGCACCAGTGATCCCCATGACTGAAAAAGGAAGAAGCGGGTAAAAGATCATGGATGGAAAATAATAATAATAATTATTATTATTATTATTATTAATTGATTAATTTATAATACTAATAAGTATTATAATAACAATTATTATTATTATTATATTGTTATTATTATTATTAATGGTAGTAGTAGTAGTAGAATTAATATTATTTAATGATTTAAAAATAATTTTACTCTGTATCAATCAGTCAATCAATGTTGTCATATCTAAACTTTCAATTCAACTTTAAATTTTTAATTTGCTACTTCAGCTTGCTAAGACGTCAGAAAAATAAAATACTTCTGCTAACAAGCAATAAAATAGTTCTTAGATTTAAAAAAAGAAATCATTCAGCACTCTTTTTTTCTGTGACTTTTCTGTAGAAAAGGTTTATTTTTGAAATTTCCTTAGAACTTTGTTGCTAGGTAACATCAAAGAGGCCAAGTGTTCCATGACGGCCTTTGTAGTGTCCATCTGTGGGCGGAGCTTAAGTCATTCCTTTGATATCATCAATGATGAATGATGTAATCAAATATGATGTCACTGATGATGTCATAGAATAAAGGTATAAATATATGCTGGACTTTGATCCCTGGTTCATTTCTTTTGGAAAAGCAAAGTGAATGCATCTCGTCATTTTTGTTCTTGCGGCATAAACGATTCGTTTTATCTTATTTTAGAAAAGTGTTTCATCGTGAAAACAAAAAGAACGATGCCTTCCCGTTCCTGCAAGACAAGAGGAAACCGTTTATTACTCAACACCCTTTCTAATGTGAAAGTTAAAAATGATGGAACACAGTCTGATGATGATGATTCCATTGTTGAAGTGGGGGGGATGTTCTTTCCAGCTCTGCCAAGACGAGAGCCTGAAGTTCAGGCCTCTTCTTGTTCAGTTCAGCCGGAACCTCTACAGGTTCAGGTTGTGAAAGTTAAAAATGATGGCACGCAGTCTGCTGAATCAACTTTAAATGTTGATGAAGCAGAAAATTCCATGTGTGTAGTGGGTTTTTTAAATTTTCCAGCTCTGCCAAGACGAGAGCCTGAAGTTCAGGCCTCTTCTTGTTCAATTCAGCCGAAACCTCAACAGGTTCAGCCTGTAGCGGAAAGCAGCTCGGTCAAAGTTAGCCAAAGTCAGCCGACATTAACGAAAGAAAAGAAAGTCAAACCAAAAGTACGTTTCAGTAATGTACGGCTCATTTATACTGACGGCGAAGAGCTTATTCGACGCGCCAAGATGTTTGATGGTCCAAGGATTTCAAGAGGTTCGACCGAGCCTGCGAAGGACTATAGCGCAAGTAAAACTCTTTTCAGACCTAAAGATTCTAAGGTACCAAAGAAAAAGCCTCCCACCCAGTTTCCAGCTGACGCAAACAAAGTAGTTTCTGGATTTAGCTTTGCTGATGCTCTGGCTGCAAAACGCAAATCAGCTACGGCATGTGCAGCTTCAGTGCCAGTTCAGAATCCGTCTGCAGTAACGTCAGATTCTTTTCAGAATCCGTCTGCAGGAACGTCAGATTCTGTTCAGAGTCCGTCTGCAGGAACGTCAGATTCTTTTCAGAATCTGTCTGCAGAAACGTCAGATTATTTTCAGAATCCGTCTGCAGAAACGTCAGATTATTTTCAGAATCCGTCTGCAGGAACGT
>JBBPBX010077232.1:0-7500 GCA_038048925.1 Garcialebias charrua
TGTCCAAAAGTATGAAGTTGTATTCTCAAAAACTAAACTTGACTGCGGCTCAGCAAAAGATGTTGTTCATAGGATCCATCTGTCTGACACGCGACCCTTCAGGCTCCCATACCGCCGTGTACCACCTGGGCATTACCATAAACTCAGACAGGTGCTCTCTGAGATGGAAGAACTCGAGATAATCCGCAAGTCAAAGAGTGAATGGGCATCACCGCTGGTCCTTGTGTGGAAAAAGAATGGGGACCTTAGGATCTGTGTAGATTACCGATGGTTAAATGCTCGCACAATAAAGGACGCTCATCCTTTACCACACCAAGCAGACTGTCTCGCAGCCCTGGGTGGCAGCACTATATTTAGTGCCATGGATCTCACCTCCGGCTTCTATAATATTGCTGTGGCTGAAGAGGACAGGAAGTTGACGGCTTTCACAACACCCATGGGTCTTTATGAGTTCAATCGCCTGCCCCAAGGATTGTGCAATAGTCCGGCCAGCTTTATGCGACTAATGATGAGTATATTTGGAGATCAAAACTTCCTGACCCTTCTCTGTTACTTGGATGATGTGCTAGTCTATGCATCCAATGAGGCCGAGGCTTTGAGAAGGTTGGAAATGGTCTTCAGCAGATTGAGAGACCATGGACTAAAGTTAGCCCCTAAAAAATGTCAGTTTCTTAGAAGGAGCGTAAAGTTCCTTGGACACATTGTGGACAGTAATGGCGTCTCGACTGATCCAGACAAGGTCAAGGTTATAACATCAATGACTGTTACGGACCTTATGATGGAGGATGGAGTGACACCTTCTCAAAAGAAAATCAAATCATTCTTGGGCATGATAATGTACTATCAGCAGTTCATTCAAGACTGTTCCAGACTAGCCAAACCCCTTTTTGCTCTTACAGCTGCCCCAAGAGGGAAGAAAAGCAACCCTCGTGGTGCCGCTTCATTCAAGAAACTGCATTCAAGTGATTGGAAGCAAGAACATGAAAACTCATTTGAGCTGCTGAAGTCTGCACTTTTGAAATCTGTGGCTCTTGCCCATCCTGACTTTAACAAACCG
The DNA here is from genome assembly GCA_038048925.1 of Garcialebias charrua. Lineage (NCBI taxonomy): Eukaryota > Metazoa > Chordata > Actinopteri > Cyprinodontiformes > Rivulidae > Garcialebias > Garcialebias charrua. The sequence goes on from JBBPBX010077232.1 coordinate 1,058, forward strand.
TTCATTCTCTCAACTGATGCCTCTACTGATGGACTCGGGGCTGTGCTATCCCAGGTTCAGGAAGGGGAAAGCAAAGCCCGACCGGTCGCTTTCGCTAGTAAAGCACTAACCCGTGCACAGAGCAAATACCCTGCCCATCGGTTAGAGTTCCTTGCACTCAAATGGTCGGTTTGTGATAAGTTTAGTCATTGGCTCAAGGGACACACATTCACTGTTTGGACGGATAACAACCCTTTGACGTATATCCTCACTAAGCCAGAAGCCGACGAAGAAGCAGTTGGTATAAGTCCTGGTAGGCCAACAACTGATGCTCTAAGTCTTGTCAGATCCAGGGCTGGCAGGATAATCAAACCAGTTAACAGACTGATACAGAACATGACACAAAGGAACACACAGACACGTAATGCAGTCTCTGAGTTTGCAAGGAGTTTATTTATGTAAGAGTAATCAAGTTTTGCTTGTGAATGGACTGGAGTACGGTAGTATTGTACACCATAAATAAACCAATGCCCATTAGTTAAAGTGTATGGGAGGGTAACAGCCACTGACTGTGGGGTTGTGTTTACGGCACAATCTTATAGCAAGCAGATATTGTCGAGTCTGGCCAACTTTCCAATGTTGCTTTTCCTTTTGCAGAGGAAGACTTTCAATGTTGCACAGGTGTATGTGGTCACTGTCTATCAGATGGCAAAAATGTTATTCTGTGTCAAGTCAAGTCAAGTCAAATTTATTTATATAGCACAGTTAGAACAGATAAACTGTTATCAAGGTGCTTCACACACACACACAACATAAAAGAGGCTCAAAAATTTACAGAACAGTATCACACATCAATACAGTAGTAACAATTCTGATATTAACAGCAGTAAAGTATAATAAAAATGTATAAGAACAATATTAAAATGAAAACAGTAAAAATATATACACTACGTCAGCTCACACAGTATGAAACACCAGAGAGAACAGATGGGTTTTTAGCAGGGATTTGAACAAGTGAAGGGAGGAGGCCTGTCTAATGTTGAGGGGCAGGTTGTTCCAGAGTTTGGGGCCGGTGACTGAAAACGCCCGATCTCCTCGGAGCTTCAGATGTGTTTTTGGAACCACCAAGAGCATCTGATCAGATGATCTCAGGGCCCGCGGTGGAACATATGGTTCCAGCAGCTCAGAGAGGTAGAGGGGAGCGAGGCCATTCAGGCATTTGTAGGTCAACAACAGGATTTTAAAGTCGACTCTAGTTCGCACGGGGAGCCAGTGCAGTGAGGAGAGAACAGGTGTAATGTGCTCAAGTCTCGATCGTGTGTCTAGTCTCGATTAATGTTGGGACGGTTTTGAGAAGTTCAGGGGGAAGTATGTAGCTGATCTAATTTTATTTATTTATTTTAATGAAATATCTCAAAACTCTTGCAAGCATGTAAAAGTGTTTATATTTCATCACAAATCCACCTTCATTATTTATGTATACTGTATTTGTTTTTGTTTTTTTTGGTTCCTTGAATTGAATTTTATTTTGGTGGTGCAGCTTTTATTTTCTTGCTCCCTGTTGCTACATCATATCCTGTGTACATGTATTCCCGCTCCTTTTCCTTAGTTCGCGCTGAGCAGCGCTCAGGAGAGGTAAGCGTTTGGAGCTGTCTCCTGTTTTGTGTTAAAATATTCAAAAATGTTCCCAAAAAGTCTGTTCAATAAACTCACAAGTGTTATATGTTGTTCTTTAACTTTTTTATGTTTAGCGCAGCATTGTACTGGGTATTTAATCCCCATGGTAGTGACATTTATCACGCTTTCTGTGCCAACATGTTTTTTTTCTTTGTTCTTTCGGTTGGTTAGGTGTGTGTGGGGCAGCCAGAACACAAGAACTGCTGTGCTGAGAGTGTTTTTGTTCTAAACAGGTATGTGAGTTGTTTCAAAATGTTATTTGGACGTTGAATTAATGTGTTTACTATATTTGAAAATTGTAATTATTGGGAGAATTATTCTGTTTGGGCTTATTTTATTTTGTTTTGAATGAATGTAGATTTTACTTCATTATTTGTGATCCTCAAATAATTTTGTTTGGTTTTAACATATTCCTGTGAGTTCGCGCTAAGCAGCGCTCAGGAGAGGTGTGTGTGTGGGGCAGCCAGAACACAAGAACTGCTGTGCTGAGAGGGTTTTTGTTCTAAACTGATCCAGACCTGATACCAGTGTGATGACTTCTAATTTCCTAAACTGCTACACAACCACAGACATCTGAAGATGGTCAAGTGCAGTAGTTTGAAGAACCCAAACAGTAGTCCTCCATGGAGCCAGAACAATGGTGATTTCAGTGGAGACAAAACAGTAGTGATCTTCCGTAGTCAAAGCAGCAGTGGTCCCAACTTCAGCAAAGGACCTATAAAATTCAGTCAACTAATCACCAATAGTGGCAAATTTGAAGCTGACAATTAGATGCTCAACTACTCACCTGCTGACACACATGCAGACACACGCACAGGAAGAGGAAGCAGCAAGCTTGGTCTTCATACCACGAAAGCCAGAACAGCACGCATGACACGATCTGTTGCTCAACGACAAAACCCCACACGGGTTTGAGCCACGTAGTGGGAGCGTGAAGAAGAAACCAAGTGCCAGAACAGGCATTGCTGCCTCCTTTTATACTCCAACCACTTATCAAACAGGAAGTGACATTTCCCTAGCCAGGCATATCAGGAAGTGACATTTCCCTAGCCAGGTATATTTCTATACTGCTACACCTACCCCACCTTTTTGAATCGTCGACCCGACGATGGCAGGTTCAAAAATTCAAAACTGATGTCAATTCCAAGGTCTAAACAAAGCTGAAATCTCAGAAACCCCTGAAGGGAAACCAACAACATTAACAGCATTCAGTGTGCCCACAACTGTGCAGGGGTATGACACCACCTCAGTCGATCCAACACTGACGGGCACGCCGGCTGTACCCCTGTCCATAAAACCCATCAATGTGAGGGAGAGCTCCTGAAGACTCTCTCTCCCTCTGGCTGTTCTCAGAAAAAGTATGCCTCCTGAAGAGCAACATACAACTTTGAACAATAAAATTCCTATAAAATTTCAAGTATCTCCGTTTCTGCACAAGAGCAATACTTAATTTCAGTTTCAAACCCGGCCTCTCAGGCTCTCATCCACACTTCATCCACTCGTTCAACCCTATACCCATCCTTTCTCTAAAGATGGACACGTCCCATCTCTAGGCACAAAATTAATCTCTCTGATACAGAGAGACTAGGCGTGAAAGGGGCATAAGGTAATGATGAAGAGGTGGACGGCTGAGCACTTGGGCCAGTCTGTCCATGTCGCAACTGCTCATTATCAGCCTTTAAAAACTTGCCATTAACGCTGAGTTCCTTTATTTCCTCCTCCATGATTGCCACAAGCTTACTCTGCTACCTGTGATTACTACAGTGCAGAGCACCCTGAGGCTAAAACTGAACACCTCACCAAACACTGGTGAAGATCTGCATGGAACCATTGCTGCTTTGACTCCAGGTAGTCCAATCTGTACACAAAAATACACAGTTAAGAAAAATGTACAAATAAAAAAGCAAAAGCATACCTGTCTCAGATGTTCACAAAAGTACCGGTACTATGTATATATGCATACACAGAAACCCTACCAACAACGCCAAATGTGGTGGTACCGAGTGGTTCTCATTAAAATTATGCAATTTACAAGGCACACCGGTTCGTAGACCTTAGGAAAATATTTAGAACATCTGAGACACGTTTACAAATAAAACAGTTTATTAGTTTCCGTTTGTATTTATAAATACTTTTAAAATACTTTGTAAAAAGATTAAATAATTAAAGTTCTAGTCCAGACCCAGGTGTGTGGCTAATTACCCACGCCACTGACATGTGTTCAGGGACCGCGCCCCAAACAATTTGTTGTTGAGTCCAGTGAAGCAGCCACAGACATCTGAAGATGGTCAAGTGCAGTAGTTTGGAGAACCCAAACAGTAGTCCTCCATGGAGCCAGAACAATGGTGATTTCAGTGGAGACAAAACAGTAGTGATCTTCTGTAGTCAAAGCAGCAGTGGTCCCAATTTCAGCAAAGGGCCTATAAAATTCAGTCAACTTATCACCAATAGTGGCAAATTTGAACTGACAATGAGATGGAACTCAACTACTCACCTGCTGACACACATGTAGACACACGCACAGGAGGAGGAGGAAGCAGCAAGCTTGGTCTTCATACCACGAAAGCCAGAACAACACGCATGACAGGATCTGTTGCTCAACGACAACCAAACCCCACACGGGTTTGAGCCACGTAATGGGAGCGTGAAGAAGAAACCAAGTGCCAGAACAGGCATTGCTACCTCCTTTTATACTCCACCCACTTATCAAACAGGAAGTGACATTTCCCTAGCCAGGTATATCAGGAAGTGACATTTCTCTAGCCAGGTATATTTCTATACTGCTACAGTAATATAATGTCAGCATTAGGCTAGCATTAGCATGTTAGCTAACAAACTAACCAGTTGCCACATTTAGACTAACAGTCAGCTGGAGGCTTTTTTCACAAACAACCATAAATTGAGAGGCATATAAGCCAGAAATGCAAATAGACATTAGATAAAGGGCTTCAAAACTTACCTGAGCATGCCTGCTTGAGTCAATGACACACGGCAAATTTTCCAGACAAAAAAAAACAAAAAATTTTTAATTAATAAATAAACACCGGAAACACGCGATCGGTAGGTAGAGCTCGCGTTAGACGTCCTAAGGGCGGTGAAATCTGCGCCCAACGTTATCCCATTGTTTTGTAAGGTGGCGGCATCAGTACGCATGCGCCAGTTATAATTAGAATCAATGGATCAGATAAGAGCGCCCCAAAACAGGAAGTACGTCACGAATCAGAAAACGTTTTTTGAAACAAACAATATAACTCATTTATCCTACACAACTAAAAACATATATGCATACATTTCGAAACATTTTTATTTTATTATTTCATTTTTATAAATAAAAAATTAAATCTTCAAATGGTGAAGAGCTGTAGAGGTTCCAGGTGGACGGCGCCTCTAGCGCCCTCTAGTGGCAACTGCCCCTGGCGGGGGTGCTGATTCCCATAGCAATCGTGTTGCACCTCGTTCCTTTCTTCAGGGAACATGAGTTATGGTGCATAACTTTCAGTTATTTCCTGTTGCAATAGCTTGAGAAATTATTATCCACACCTTAAAGCATTTTCAGTTTGGCTCTGTAGTTTTAAGATTTAAACTGCCCATCTCCTTCCATCCATCCATTATCTTTTATCAGCTTCTTACTTTTCGGGTCATGGGGTTCACTGGTGCCCATATCCAGCAGTCACTGTGCGAAAGGCAGAGATACCCTGGAGAACATGCAAACTCCATCCAGAAAGGCCCACCCCCACCCACCAGCCAGGATTTGATCCAACAACCTGCTTTCTGAGAGGTGGCAGGTCTACGAACTGCTCCACCATTCCATCTCAACTTCCTAACTCCTTAAAAACATACTTTAAAATGAAACCATCTGTCTTCAAAACATAGAAATAAAGTAGGGATTAGCGATGCACAATATTATTGGCATGGTATCGATATTGGCCGATATTGGCAACAAAGTTAAATATCGGATATTGGGCATTCCATCAAAATAACTCACCGATATAAAAGGCGCTGTTTTCGTATGGCAACCCAGTGTCAAGGATGCCTGCTGCACCAGCACAACGTGATGACATCACGCATGCCTACCTGATCTGATCACGGTGGACGAGGAAGAAGTGAAAATGTCTGCGGTATGAAAGTGTCAGAAACTGATAGCAGAACTGCTGTTTGCAATGACTGCTCAGCACCAGTGATGCGAGGAGGAGCGAAAACAAAGTTCTACAACACTTCAAACCAATTTACCATCTCAAGAACCACCGTTCCAATCAAGTATATCTATTAATACACTACTACTTTACACTTGTTGCTTGTGAAAAGGTTGAGTTTAGATTTGTAAAAATTTACAAATTTGCTAGAGAGTAAATGTCATGAATACATTTGACAATAAACATGATCCAAGTTGAAGTGTTTCATCATTTTCATCCTCTTTTTGGCATCTGCATTTGGTAGCAGGCCAAACTGACAAAGATCATGCAGATTAACGTAGTATTTTAATTCCACGGGAAAGAAAGTCTCTGTAAGTAGGTATAGGGAAAAAATAACTATTGGTATTAGTTGTCAGCCAAATAAGTTTTAACATATTGGCATATCGGAAATCTGCCAAAAATCCAATATCGTGCATCCCTAAGAGGACTCTTTTTTTTTTTTGTGAATGAAACACTATTCTGTTTCCCACACTTATCCTACACTGCTGTTCTATTTTAAGACGTCAAAATATACAAGCGTGTTCCCTTCAGTTCAAATTAATGCTGCATGCAAAGAAACACTTCTCCTTTTCCTCCCAAACCCACAGGTATTTG
>JBBPBX010077232.1:10000-16923 GCA_038048925.1 Garcialebias charrua
CTTCTCTTGTGACTTGGCACTATATAAATTGAATTGAATTGAAATTATATCCTAAGACCATTACGTTTACAAATGCTTATTGTGCTTACAAGGTAGTAACTTAATCCGAAATGTCTAATATAACAACTCTAGATTAAATATATTTATGGTACAAATACAGAATTCATTCATGATAGTAGGGTTTATGCTATCTGGCATTGGCAGATTCATTTGTTATCAGCTATTAAAGACGACAGCGGCAGCAGTTTCGGCAATGACAAAACTGTCAAGTCTGTGTGAAGGTTTGGTTTGTGCTTTGAGTACTCAAAGTCAGCTGATTTACAAGCTAAACCATAAGATGGAAGCAATTTTGTGAGAATCACATGCCACCTGCAGCTTCTGGGACTCGCCAGCATGTTGGAGACTACCTTGAAGGAGCCTCGTAAGCACAGACCAGTGGAATGCCCACTAATCTGGCCATTTTGGATCTTGAAAATACCAGCAAGACTCAAGGCTGACAATAACAAACAGTCTGCCTGAAAAAATATCAACAATTGTGGCTTATCTGAATCTGACTCCCCCGGTTGGCCTCGAAGCAGGCCGACTATCAAATTTCTCCTGGAATATGTATAAACTAAGGAAAATATTTTTCTATCGCAACAAACCCCAAACTTGTTGATTTAGTCTCTTTTTCACCCATAATTAATTACTAATAAGCAGTCATTAATGATTTATAAAGTGTTTATAGAGGAATTAATAATGTATCTAAATGAATTATTTATTAACTATCTATATGGGGAGCCTTTTTGTAAAGTGGTACAGATGTTAATACTGTAATCAAAAGTCAAAGTCAAAAGTCAAAGTCAACTTTATTGTCAAAACTGCAATATGTACAGTGTAAGAATTAAGAGGAGGTCAATATTAATACTGACCTCTTTATCCTTAATTAATCTACTTATTCAGATTGAATAGTAAATTCACGGATTCTGTTCTTTTTCAGTTTACCCAATATTTCTGTGATCTTTATGATGGATAAATACACAAAGCCATTAAGTGACAAAGACGTTAACTTAGTTTGATATGTCAAAGAGACACTATCATTTATTTAAAATAAATCAACTAAATTAACACCATTACACTTGATTGACATGATTTCACTTTCTTTCAATTCAAATACGTCAGCACACTTGATTTAACACAACAGACATAAATACTAGATGTTACACATATTTAGTCTGAGGGGCATTTCAGCTTAAAATAGTTTCCAGCTTAAGATTGAGAGGGAAAGGGAAAAGGAGGAAAGATTTATGGAGGAAGAAAAGTTAAGAGTCAGGGAGTTATCTTGATGTGTTTTAACCAGAAACATGGCAGTTCTCCGGCCGATTAAAGCTACACGTTGGTACCCTTGGCAAAGCATTTGACGACTTGTTACCTCGTGAAGATGGTCAGTCTCCCTCGGTCCAGTTTGGTCAGTTCGTTTACCATTCTCAGCGTCTCCAGACGTGCGCCTTGACTCGAACCGAAAGTAACGGCAGCTCCTGGTGCTGTTGTTCAAGATAAGACGTTCCTTAAAGGAATGTCAATAAAAGAGAGCTTTTCAGCTGTTGAAGATGGCTTATAACTTGGCATGTTATAAGTCTTTAACTGAATGACATGGTCATTAGCGTGTTGACCAGACGATCATCAGTTCTTTGGAGAAGACCATAGTTTGAGGCTTACTCCAGCAGACTTCTCAGAGAAAGTAAGATGTGAAGGTTTTAACTGAGACGTGACCCAGAAAATGTGTTCTTTCTGATTGGCCGAATGGCATCATAAGTTGATGTGAGGATGACATCAACATGTTGAAAGGGGGTCAAAAGATTAGTTTGTCAGAAAGATAAAGTGTTAGTTTCAGATGTCAGCATTTTATCATAAAACTGATTCCTTTGCTTTAACACTTTAACAAAATACTGTTGGTTTGATTAAAACAACGTCATTAAGCATCACATATGGGACCTATTAATGATAATAGCTTGATTATTAAATAGGACAAAAACAAAAGTCTTTGGGTGTCTAGATTGTCCTGAGCTCAAGCTAAAATGAATGAGATAAAGTGTTCCTTTTATCTTCACATGCAAGTTCGAGAGGAGAGGAGAAATCCTCCATGTACAACATTTTGAATTAAGCAGAGTATTTGATTTATCTGACATTAAAATGTACTGATGCTCTTACAAATAAAATTATTCTTTTGATCACATCAGCCTAAAATCAAAGATAGAAATAGTCTCTTATTGGTGACTATGTTATCAGATTATAGCTAAATGAATAATTTTGTAGTAAATGTCTTGCTTTACTGAGAGGTCAGTAAAGGTCATCACTGGACAGTTCAAAAACCTTAATTTGACCCTGGGTAGGTTCACTACATGTATACAACTGAGCAGGTGCCTATGAGTGAGGTACTGTATCATCACACTCTAAGATGAATCGTCTATGATTGTTATAGTATAATAATTTCCATAAATGCTACACTATAAAACTGTGATACAGAGTACAAAACTCAACTCTCCATCCATCCATCCATCCATCCATCCATCCATCCATCCATCCATCCATTATCTTTACTCTTTTTTGTTTGTTTTTCGGGTCACGGGAGTCACTGGTGCACATGTCCAGCCATCACTGTGAGAGATACAGGGGACACCCTGGACAGGTCTCCAATCCATCACAGGGACACAGAGACAAACAACCATTCACTCTCTCACTCACACCTAGAGACAATTTAGAGTTACCAATCAGTGTAACATGCATGTTTTTGGTTTGTGGAAGAAAACCAGAGTACCTGAAGAAAATCCCCACATGCACAGAGAGAACATGCAAACTCCACCCAGAAAGGCCCCGGGCCGGGATTTGAACTGGTGATCTTCTGAGAGGCGACAGCTCTTCCAACTTGATCCACAGTGCTGCCCTCCACAAATTTGTATTTTTGTAAATTTCATGTACGTACTGCTACTAAATATCCTCCCTAGTTCTGATTGAAAAACACATCTTAACATATTATTTTGTAATCTGTGGGAGGATATTGATAATTGTGATGGAAACAGAAGAACAGCAGAATAGTAATAAGAGCGCTTCAATGCCTCAGCACTGGCACCGTTAATAAGGATTCTGATGGTCTGCCTCAACCTGCTGCCTTGTGCTGTGGTGATGCCAGTTGGCACACGAGTGCTTCATGAGACGCCGGCGTTTCTGCACACTATTAGAGCTTTCTCTTTGATTCTTAAAAGGGCATCAGGCTAGCTTGCAGTTTACCATTCTGTGCCTGCTGCTGTGTAACCGCTCGAGACCAAGATGATGACCCAGACTCCTGATACATCAAAGTGAAGAGATATCCGTGAATGCTTCTCTATTCATTAAAAATCCAGTGGCGAGAGCGCATTCAGAACAGGCTGTGGAGTCAGAGCTGCACCGTTAATAAATAAATACTTTGTATGAAACCAGCAAAAACGAGACGACTGAGACAAGATGATGATAGGGAAACTGTGTGTGTGTGTGTGTGTTGTCAAATAAAAGCAGAGGACAGAAGGAGGCAGACACTGTGGCGCACAACAAAACAGAGATATTTAACTAAATGTAGCAAATTAGCACCGATGGGAATTCTTTTCACAGCTTCAAAAAGTGCTGTTTAGTTTTTGAGAGAAGAGCAAATTTTGTTGATAACTATGTGCTCTTCTGCTGTTATTATTTTTATAGTGCAATTAATCTGTTGTGCCGTCTTTCACTTTGCAAACCACAGAACCCTTTGTACAGAAATGAACCTTACAATGGATACATAAAAATGAGTTTTAAGATGTTTTGTTAGCTGATCTGTGAACCAACATACAGCAGACTTCTGGTTGTCAGCCATCTTGAACGTTACCTTGGATGGTGTAAAATTTCAATCGACTTTAATTTATTTTAACAAATTCCTGATTGAATATTTATCGTTTTATACAGAGAGCGTCGGGACAGAGGTACAGCAGTCCCTCTCATGGTTTGGGGCTCTTTGTGCTCTTGGAGATCCTGACAGAATCACAAATGCAAAAAAGTAATTTACAATGTATCAACCATGCGTTATCTGGGAAGCTTCCGATTAGGAACAACTTAATTTTTCAGAACAACAATAATCCCACAACACAAATTGCTGTCCAGCAGTAAAAGAAAAAAAAAAAAAAACACACCCGGAGAGAAAAATGTACCAAGAAACACAGTGGGTCCTGTAAATGAGTCAGTGAGACCAACCTGTATAAAGGTTGAATCTGGACAAAGATGAAACAGAAGCCTTCAAGCAGTGCTTTGGAAAGTCATGGTTCCAAACCCTGGTCCTTGAGGAATACCATCCTGCATGTTCCAGTTGTTTCTCTCCTCCAACACACGGGATTCAGTGATTTAGTTACTTCTTCAATTTCTGAAAACGCCTGTTAATCACCCATTCTTTCAAATCAGGTGTGTCAAACAGGGTTAAACGTGCAGGATGGAGTTCCTCAGGGACCCGGGTTGGGAACCACTGGATTATTCTTGTAGGCCACCTCAGGTAATTACAAAAAAGCCTGTTCTGCATGATTCAAGATGTGTTGGAAGTATACTAGTAATAATGTATAGTGAATGTTACTGGGCAGCATGGTGGCACAACTGGTAGAGCTGCTGCCTCTCAGCGAGCAGGTTACTCTGGTTCAAATCCCGGTCCGTGGGCCTTTCTGTGTGGAGTTTGCACTTTCTCTCCGTTCATGCATGGGTTTTCTCCAGGTACTCCAGTTTCCTCCCATAGACCAAAAACATGTATGTTAGACTGATTGGTAACTCTAAATTGTCTTGCTACACCATGGTAGTGTGAGTGAGAGAGTGAATGGTTGTTTGTCTCATGTGTCCCTGTGATGGACTGGAGACCTGTCCAGGGTGTCCCTGTGATGGACTGGAGGCCTGTCCAGGGTGTCCCTGTGATGGACTGGAGACCTGTCCAGGGTGTCCCTGTGATGGACTGGAGGCCTGTCCAGGGTGTCCCTGTGATGGACTAGAGACCTGTCCAGGGTGTCCCCCGCCTCTCGCACAATGATGGCTGGACATGGGCACTGGCGACCCCCGGACCCAATATGGAAGAATCGGGTAAAATATAATGGATGGATGGATGGAATTTGATGCTTGTACACATTAATACAATATTTTCTGTACAGACTGCATGTCATTAATATTTGCACGCACTTTAATAATCACTTCACCACTTGCTCTTGCCGAGGGCAGACGCTTTCCCCCTCCTCTGCTTTGCTGCTCTGTCCTGTCTGTGAAACTGCTTCTGAGCCTCTCTTTACATATCTTTCAAACCATAATTTTGTGGATCTAGTCAGTTGGTCTCTCAACTCGATGGACACGATTTTTGAGACAAGTTTCAGGCGAGCTGAACTGCCCAGATGACACGTATGCAGCTGGATATGTCTCTGGGGGAAGTGGAATGTAAAGTGTGATCTCTGCTGTTGACCAAAGACACCAAAATAGCATATTATTGGATTTACGATAACAGGTTTCCTGTTTTGGGAATTGTCTGGCTCCTGGTTTATCAACATACAAAGAAGACGGCCGCAGCTAATCTGGCCTGGTCAGACTGCCGCCTATATGAATGTTTGCTCTGTGTCTCGAGCACCCAGACTCTACTGCATAGCGGACTGGATCACAAATTGGATGTGATTTGTGAGAATCGCAGACCACATGGACTTGCTGGCAAGATGGATCAAATCTCGGGGAATATTCTCAGGCATGCATCAGTGGTGTGTCCACTTAATTTGGACCCTTCCAAATCTACGTGAGACCAGCAAAGACTCAAGGCAGATACAATTCAATAGTTCTTCCTGTCTCCAAAACAAATGCTGTTAATCTGGATTTGGCTTCCTCAGCTGGCCTTGCAGTCCACCTTATCTCAATTTGCCTGGAGGCTCTGTAATCTGATGCTCTGCCCCCTTCCCTCCCATTCGAGGAATTCCATTGATCAACCCGAGGGAACCAGTTGAATAAACATTCTGTCATCATTTCAGGACTCTTCTCACCAGTGTTGTCCTTGGCCATTCCCCAACACCCCTCAAAAATGTTTACAGATCTTACCAGAGGGAACTGTTGATTATCCCATCCTTATCTGAACTCTTACAGTGCCTCCGGGATCACCCTTGGATGCTCTCACTGCCCTTGTTGTCTCTCCCCCTCTCGCAGAATGTTCTGCGTCACCATGTACTCGTCTATGTGTTTTTTTTTTTTCATTATCAGGGTCTGTCTTCTCAGCCAAGAAGAAAGAGTTTGATAGGATTTTTTTTTGCCTCCAATTTCCTAGATGTGTTGTTTCACTACTTTTTTTGTCTGTCTAAACAGGTCTCATTTGTAAATGAGTCTCCAAGGCTCAATGCAATTTATCTGTCTAAATAAAGGTAGAAAAAGAATGTGCTGAACCTTTTTGATCTTTACAGAAGTGATGAATACCATAAGACTTTGTGTTAATAATGCATATCTAAACTTTTGTGACCTCAGCTGATCAATTTTAGCTAATATTGCTCTATTTATAACTTTACACTAACACTAGGTTTTTGAATCATGTCTTCATATGGGCATTAAAGGTTCAGTATGTAATTTCTGGAACACGCTGGAACTTAGGAAAAGTCTAACAGCCTCAGGGTAGAAGCTGTTCCTCAGTCTAGTGGTTCTACACTTGATGCTCCTCAACCTCCGTCCTGAGGGGAGTGGGGCAAAGAGTGAGTGTGCTGGATGAGTGAGGTCTTTCATGATACAGGTGGCTCTTTTCCTGCATCTAGGAGGTGTAAATGTCTGTGATGGTGGGGAGACTGACTCCAACAGACTTCTGTGCAGCCTTCACCACTCTCTGCAGAGCTTTCCTCTCTTCAACTGTGCAGCCTCCATGCCACACGTTGATGCTGGAGCACAGGATGCTCTCC
>JBBPBX010077234.1:0-16923 GCA_038048925.1 Garcialebias charrua
CGTCCCCCCAAAGCCCGAGACAGACGAAGGGGCGATCAAAGCCCAAGACCCCAGGAAGGACCCCGAGCCCAGAGTCCCCAGGACCACCCGAACAGGACGAGCCACTCGTCCACTCCCCAGATCCGACCAAGTGGAAGAACCGGACGAACCCCACCAGGGACCACACACAATGACCCCCCGGGGTCAACAGCGACAATACACAGGCCCCCGCCGGAGCCCGCTGCACCGACGTAGCCCCAGGGCCGGTCACCGAGGCTCGGGCACCGGGGACGCCCATCCCTCAGGTCCAGACCTGACAGGACCAGAGGACCCGAGCCCCACCAGGCAGCCACCAGGCCGAGCTGACAAACGCCCAAGCGCCCAGCCCCAGATAGTGAGGGCCCCAAGCACGCCCGTAGGCAGAGGAACACCCACCAGGGGGCCACGTGGCAGGAGCGCGACACTGGGTAGCCTCAGAAGTATCAGAGAGGGGGCAGTCCAAGTCCCAGCCTGACACTTAAACATTCATACACAGACACACTCATTCAGACCCACCCTCATCCTCACCCTCAGTCACAGAAAGACAAACAATAACGACACGCTCCATTCATAATCCCGATGCACACTCTATACCCCCTAGGTCCAAGACATGTACCTGCTCCCTACATGGGGCAGAGAAGCGATTCTAAGGCCACCAAAACGGATCCTCTCAACACCTTGGCTGCGCCTAGAAATTCTGTCCATAAAAGTTATGAACAGAATCGGTGACAAAGGGCAACCTTGGCGGAGTCCAACTCTCACTGGAAACGAGCCTGACTTACTGCCGGCAATGCGGACCAAGCTCTGACACCGGTCGTACAGGGACCTAACAGCCCATATCAATGGGCCTGGTACCCCATACTCCCGGAGTACCCCCCACAGAACCCCCCGAGGGACGCGGTCGAATGCCTTTTCCAAGTCCACAAAGCACATGTAAACTGGTTGGGCAAACTCCCACGCGCCCTCCAGGACCCTGCTGAGGGTGTAGAGCTGGTCCAGTGTTCCACGACCAGCACGAAAACCACACTGCTCCTCCTGAATCCGAGGTTCGACTATCCGACGGACCCTCCTCTCCAGAACCCCTGAATAGACCTTACCAGGGAGGCTTAAGAGTGTGATCCCCCTATAGTTGGAACACACCCTACGGTCCCCCTTTTTGAATAGGGGAACCACCACCCCAGTCTGCCAATCCAAGGGAACTGCCCCCGATGTCCACGCGATATTGCAGAGTCGCGTAAGCCAACACAACCCCACAACATCCAGAGCCCTAAGGAACTCAGGGCGAATCTCATCCACCCCTGGAGCCCTGCCACCGCGGAGCTTTTTAACCACCTCGGTGACCTCAGCTCCAGAGATTGGAGAGCCCGACCCAAAGTCCCCAGGCTCCGCTTCCTCAGTGGAAGACGTGCCAGTAGGATTGAGGAGGTCTTCGAAGTATTCCGCCCACCGACTCACAACATCCCGAGTTGAGGTCAACAGCACGCCATCCCCACCATAAATGGTGTTGGTCGCGTACCGCTTTCCCCCCCTGAGACGCCGGATGGTGGACCAGAATCGCCTCGAAGCCGTACGGAAGTCATTCTCCATGGCCTCTCCGAACTCCTCCCACGCCCGAGTTTTTGCCTCAGCAACCACCCGAGCCGCATGCCGCTTGGACTGTCGGTACCTATCTGCTGCTTCCGGGGTCCCACAGGCCAAAAAGGCCCAATAGGACTCCTTCTTCAGCTTGACAGCATCCCTCACCGCCGGTGTCCACCACCGGGTTCGAGGGTTGCCACCACGACAGGCACCAACAACCTTGCGGCCACAACTCTGATAAGCTGCCTCGACAATAGAGGCGCGGAACATGGCCCACTCGGACTCAATGTCCCCCGCCTCCCTCGGAACGTGTTCAAAGCTCTCCCGGAGGTGGGAGTTAAAGCTCCGTCTTACGGGAGACTCTGCCAGACGTTCCCAGCAGACCCTCACAATACGTTTGGGTCTGCCAGGTCTGACCGGCATCCTCCCCCACCATCGGAGCCAACTCACCACCAGGTAGTGGTCAGTTGACAGCTCCGCCCCTCTCTTCACCCGAGTGTCCAGGACATGCGGCCGCAGATCAGATGAGACGACAACAAAGTCGATCATCGAACTGCGACCTAGGGTGTCCTGGTGCCAAGAGCACATATGGACACCCTTATGCCTGAACATGGTGTTCGTTATGGACAATCCATGATGAGCACAGAAGTCCAATAACAGAACACCACTCGAGTTCAGATCAGGGGGGCCGTTCCTCCCAACCACACCCCTCCAGGTCTCACTGTCATTGCCCACGTGAGCGTTGAAGTCCCCCAGTAGAACAAGGGAGTCCCCAGGAGGCGCACTCTCCAATACCCCCTCCAAGGACTCCAAAAAGGGTGGGTAATCTGCACTGCCGTTTGGCGCATAGGCACAAACAACAGTCAGAGCCCGTCCCCCCACACGTAGGCGAAGGGAGGCTACCCTCTCGTTCACCGGGGTGAACCCCAACGTACAGGCACCAAGATGGGGGGCAACAAGTATGCCCACTCCTGCTCGGCGCCTCTCACCAGGGGCAACTCCAGAGTGGAAGAGTGTCCAACCCCTCTCAAGGAAACTGGTTCCAGAGCCAGAGCCATGTGTTGAGGTGAGTCCGACTATTTCTAGCCGGAACCTCTCAACCTCACACACTAGCTCAGGCTCCTTCCCCACCAGAGAGGTGACATTCCATGTCCCAATGGCCAGCTTCTGTAGCCGAGGATCAGACCGCCAGGGTCCCCGCCCTCGGCCACCACCCATCCCACATTGCACCCGACCCCTTTGGCCCCTCCCATAGGTGGTGAGCCCATGGGAAGGGGGACCCACGTCTCCTTTTCGGGCTGTGCCCGGCCGGGCTCCATGGGTAAAAGCCCGGCCACCAGGCGCTCGCCAACGTGCCCCACCTCTGGGCCTGGCTCCAGAGTGGGGCATTTCTCTTGTCTAAGGCAAAATTAACTCTTTGAGTAGGAATTATTTCAGTTTTATACGCGCGTGAATTTAGATGCAGTGAGGCTATTTTAATAAAGTTTATTTTGGATTTTGGTTAAAAGTATTTATTTAATGTGACCAGATAAGTCATTTATTATCACTGCAAGCCAGGACATGATTTATCAAGTTGTATTAGCTAAAAATGGCATAACCAGAGGCATCATGTCACCAGTTTCTGCTCCTCACTGGGTCAGTGTTGAGAGCATTATTCATCTTTGTGGGCTTCAGCTGGTGGATTAGATTTTTTTATTTATTCTTTACTCAATATGATCACTGATTTTTTAAATTTTTTTATTAGTTGTGTTTTGCGAGGAAAATATCACAACAACCACATGTTAAAGAATATTAACTCAGATGAAAAAGAAAATAATCTGATATTTTCTTGGGGGTGCTAAGGGGGTGCTGTGACTTTTCCAGGGGGGGCTATAGCACACCCTAGCTCCCCCCTGGAGCCGCCTATGATCAGCGGTTAAGCATTATAGATGTGACGTATAAGGCGAAGTGACATATTTATGGATTTAGACATATTTGGACTGATGAGACGAGCGACGTGTACGACAGAAAATACAGTACTGCCAGGACAATCCCATGCCCATTTCTCTCATTAAGAAAGGTCAAATAAATAATCAGAAGAGAAAAAGTGGTCTTAAAAGCTCTGTTTTCATTTTTTTTCCCTAAAAGACATTTTTAGGCTAAGCGCTGTAAAGGCCTATTGTAATCGTAGTGTTTCAGGACCGAGCTGAAATTTTTCCACCAAATGAATTGGCCTTTTGGGGTGCCTTAACATATCCCAAAACTCACCAAATTTAGCAGACGCATTAGGGGGCTCATGTACAAAGACTTGCGTGGACTTCTTACTGAAACGTGACGTACGGTCAAATCCAGAAAACGGCGTACGCACAAAAAAAAATCCAGATGTATCAAACTGTGCATACGCCGGAATCCACGCACATTCCTTTTGTACATCACAATCAACGTGGAATTGAGCGCACATGAGAGAGTGGCCGACTCCGCCTTTGACACGCCTCCATATAAATATGCAAATTAATTTAAATATGCCCTGCACCAGAGGAATGTCATCTTGTCCCATCATTCATTATTTGAAAATAATATTATATTATTTGAACAACAGAAAATTTTCTATGTTTGTGAATAACATACAGTCTGACCTCTCCGTTAATGTATGGTGTTCCTCAGGGTTCAGTCTTGGGTCCTATTCTGTTCATTTTATACATCACCCCCCTTGCAAAGATTATAAATAGCTTCAGAAATGTCTCTTACCATTTCTATGCTGATGATATTCAACTCTATTGCTCCTTCAATGACTCAGAATTACACAAGTTATCTGAATTAGTAAACTGCGTGTCCCATATTAAGGTGTGGTTAGCCAACAACTGCCTTCAGTTAGGCCCAGTTTACACGGCGCGTATTTTGAGTGTAACCGCTACTTTTTCTTTGCGACTTTGCTTATCGCCTACACGACGCTGCTGGCCCCCCTCGATGACACCGATACTTTTCTGACCCTGCTCTCAAGGTGGAACTTTTTCGCTGACCCCCCGCTGATAATGTAAACATCTCCCGTGGAGCTTTTGTGTCAACCACATGCGCGCAGCCCGCATGCGCGTGGACAGTCTGACATTTCACGTGTCACGTTGCAAAATATAACAGTTTAACAATAATAAACAGTATTTATGTTGGCGTGGGAGATGTAAATTTATCTGAACTACAGTATCTATCTGGACTCGTTACATTTTTTAAACAGTGCGTAACGTGCTGTGAAAATGAAGACAGCAGGTTTATTTTTTATTTATTTATTTATTTATTCAGCACCAAAGTTTAAACACAAACACTGAGAATTAAACTGAACACACTATTAAAACACGTGAACCGAACTGTAACTATGTTAATGAACTGGACTCGTGCTGTGTGTTCATCTGGACCCATCAGAACCGCCGAACCGTCTGCCTGCTGGAGCGACAGCTTCTCCACCTGACAGAAATAAATAAATAAATAAATAAAAACTCAGTTGTTGTGTGATCAAAGTAAACACAAGCAAACATTATATTAAGAACGTTGATTTACCTGCTGTAAGTCAGCTGTTTATCACGCTGGAAAGTCCGGTTCTGGTCCACAGTCCACTCAGCGGTTCTGGTTCTGGTCCACAGGCTCAGCGTGTGTGGTGTGCAGCTTGTTAGATGAAGAGAGTCCCACTGACTCAAATCTGTTGACTCTTATCCAAATTCCAGCTTTAACTTGTTGACAACAACTTGTAGTTAGCTGATTTTAGCCAGAGAGGAAAACAGACAAAGCAGCTGGTCTGTTTACCTCAGGCAGCGGCGGCGCATGCGCAGTAGTGAAGGTTCCAAAAATCACAGCGCCATCTAATGGCCCAGCATGGTAACTACAATGAAATCATGAGGACGGGGGGGTGGAGGGGGAGAGTCGTATCCACAGAATTCGACCGTGTCAATGCAAAACTTTTCACCTAATTAACATACCCAAAACATCCGTTTCCCCCACACAGTGTCCGTGTAAACAGGGCTGCCAAGACTGAAACCCTGATCATTGCCCCTGAACAGAAAGTTCCTCGGATCAAACAGCATCTCGGTTCTCTGGGCTCCTCTTCTCAGCCGAGCCTCAGAAACCTTGGTGTTCAGTTCGACCAGTCAATGTCTTTGGACAAACATTCAAAGCTTCTGGTCAGAAACTGCTTTTATCATCTGAGGAACATTTCTAAACTGAGAGCAATGTTATCCAAATCTGACCTAGAGATGATTATTCATGTTTTTATCTCTTCTCGTTTAGATTACTGCAATTCCCTTTTTACTTGTTTTAATAAATCTGCTGTCGCTCGTGTCCAGTTGGTCCAGAACGCTGCTGCGAGGCTTTTAACAGGAACAAATAGAAGGTCTCACATCACACCGGTTTTATATGATCTACATTGGCTCCCTGTTGAATTTAGAATTCATTTTAAAATCTTGGTATTAACTTTTAGAGCATTAAATGGACAGGCCCCCCAGTACATCACAGAAATGCTGATCCCTTATTCTCCAGCCCGCACCCTTCGTTCTTCAGCATTGAACCTTCTAAAGGTCCCTAAGACCCGGTTTAAAACCCGGGGTGACCTTTCCTTTCAGGCCGTAGCCCCCCGGCTGTGGAATGCCCTGCCCCTGTCTCTTCGTGTGACCGCCTCTATTGATTCCTTTAAAACGCAGCTCAAGACACTTTTATTCAGACAAGCTTTTAGATAAATGTTTTTATTTAGTGTTTTTATCAATTGTTCTTGTTTTTATTAGCTGTTCTTATTGTTTTGATTAATCAGCTTTTACTACAGTAATTCTTTTGTCTATTTTAATCTTTTATTTATATGTTGTACAGCACTTTGTGATTTTATCTATGAAAAGTGCTATATAAATAAACTTTACTTTACTAACTTACTTCATCACATTCTTCAACTGCTAAAACAGCTAAAAATAAACAAAAAACAAGAATTTAAGCTGTGCAAGACTATTCAGTCTTTCTGTTTTTTATATCTTTTGCAGGTTATATTCTAATTGCATCCATGTGGATGTAATAATTGTTAATCATGTGTGTTTGGTGTGAACAATAATGATTTTCACATCATGAACAGTTTCTCAGAATCACCTCTAAGTGTTGCCAATGGAACCAAAACCACAGAAACGTGCGCACGCCAGCCCTGAAGTTGGCGTGGGGCTGCTCACATTTCCACGTTCAGTTCTGTTTTGATACATATGGAGTTTTGCGTGGAAAATGGCGTACGCAAGGTTTTTGTGCGTACGCACCGTTGATACATGAGGCCAGGGACTGGTGAAAATTTACTTATTTTAAGGATGTCGCAAAAATTGCAACAGAAACGGCTCAAGAGCGCCACCTGGAAATTTTCAAACTACCCTCTGCCTTAAGGCCCCAATATACCTGTTTCTTTTGCCTCACGCCGCTCGGCGCCGTGGGAGCGCCATGGGAGCGCCGCGGCAAAAGCCTTTGATCGCGGGCGTGAACGCGCCAAGCTCCAATTTTACTACGCCTACGCGCGCGCGTTGATAAACTGCCTCGCGTGTCAGCAAATGACCAATCAGCGACCTCAATTTGTCCTGTAGCCTGCACTCCAGAGAGCTGCGCTTGCACAGAGTATAATATGAACTGCCTGCGCGCAGCTCACGCCAGTCCAGCGGCGCTGTGCACAAAGAACAGTATACTGGGGGCTTTAACCTTAGTTTGTCGTAGAAGCATGAAATTTGGTACACTTGTCCAATTCCCCAAGATGCACAGAAAACCCTCCGGCACCAACAATGTACGATAAACAGGATGGTGGCCATTTTGGAATGATGACCAAATTTTCACACCTTTTTGGCGGTTTACAGCCTTCGCATTTGAACGAACTCCTTCTATGGATTTCACTCAATCGGTTTCAAACATGGCCATTTTGTTCAAAAGGCATGGGGATGAAAAGTTATCTAAACAGTTCATTTCGGCATGCTGAAGGGGCGGGGCCAGACCTCAAAGTTTGACATCTCACCACGAAAAACGAAACGCTTATAACACCTACACGAAAACAGTCTGAGACATCAAAACTTCAGTGATTGATCCACATCCTGTCCCCTGCAAGACTGAATGGTCAAATCATGATGTCACTTAGGCCACGCCCCCTGACAACAGGAAGTGTAAAGTTTTACGTTGAACGGTCCCTATCTGACCCCTGTAACCTAATCAGCATGATAGTGTGTCCAGTGGCCCAAGACATGTTGGTGTAACTTGCTTTCCAACACTGACAGTTGTGGGTGAAGCATGTGGGCGTCGCAACGTGGCGAAGTAAGACGTAACGCCGTCACCATATGTTTGGCTCTAAATTCTACAGATTGGAACTGAGGGACACCAAAATCAGTATGATCGGTCACTATCCACCCCTTGAACAAGAATCCATGATAATTGGCCAGCCCCCTATATTCTAAAACCTCAGCCCCGAGCCATTTTTTCAAAATAATTATGAAACTTGGTGAACAGCTGTATCTTCTCAAGACCTACGAAAAAGTCTCTTGGAGCCCTGGTCCAAAACCAACAGGAAGTTGGCCATTTTGGGTCAAAAGGTCATTTTTGGGTGTTTCTAATTGCAAATTTTACCAAACTCCTCCTAGGCATTTTGAAGGATTGCCATCAAACTTGGTTAATACGCCCTTAACACATTGGGGAGTAAAAGCTATCAAAAGCTTGCGTTTTCGTATATGTTAAAGGGCATGGCCAGGCCTCAAAATTACGCTTCACGCTGCAAATTTCCAAACACTATAACTTTCAAATTGAAAGACCGAAATGCACCAAACTTGGCATGAGTCATCCCTGTTGGATGCCCAGCGATATCTGCATCATGTTATAATGTAATCAAAGCCCCGCCCCCTCAGAAAAGGAAGTCACTTTTTTTACTTGGAATTCTCCCTTTCTGACACCCTTGAACTAATCAGGATGATCCTGTGTTAGAAGACATTTAACAAGTTGGTCTGACTTACTTTAAATTACAGTTTTTGCTGGAGGATGTGGGCGTGGTGGCGTGACAAATTCAGAAGTGACGCTGTTGCAATACGTTTGACTTTAAATTCCACAGATTTGAACCAAGGTGCACCAAAATCAATGAGCGATCATTATCCACCCCTTGAACAGGAATCCATGATAAATGGCCAATAGCCTCCACAGTGCCCCCTATATTATTCCTACAATTATATCTCAGTGACACATCCGATCTGCACCATATTTATTGTGCATAATCAGTGTACACTTCTAGACACATTGATATTGTAGTTTACCATATGACTCTAGTGCACTCCCTAGATTATTCAAACTGTTATATCTCAGTGATACATAATCCAATTTGTACTTGATTTTTTTTGTGTAATCAGTGAGCACTTGTGTATATACAGTGGTATTGTTCTTTAACATTTGACTCCAGTGCACCCCCTAGATTATTCCAACAGTTCTATCTCAGTAATACATTATACGATCTGTACCAGATTTTTGGTCCGTGATCAGCAAGCACTTCTATACACAGTGGTATTGTTGTTTTACTTTCGACTCAAGTGCGCCCCCTAGATTATTCTAACAGTTATATCTCAGTTAAATGTAATCCGATATGCGCCAGATTTGTTGTGTGTCATCAGTGAGCACTTCTAACATTGGTTTGGTTGTTTAACATTTGACTCAGTGCACCCCCTTGATTATTCCAACAGTTATATCTCAATAATACATCATCCGATCTGCATCAGATTTTTTGTGTCATCAGTGACCACTTGTATACACAGTGCTATTGTTCTTTAACATTTGACTCCAGTGTGCCCACTAGAATATTCCAACAGTTATATCTCAGTGATACATTATCTGATCTGCACCAGATATTTTTGTGCTTCATCAATGAGCACTTCTAGACAAATTGGTTTTGTTGATTCATGACATCACTTAAGCCCCGCCCACTCAGACAAGAAACTGACCATTATTGGGTTATTCTTCCAGCTTCACCGTGTGTAAGATATAAGACTGAACCCATATTCATTAACTGCTGATTACTACACATGACATGTTGAAAATCCTTGTCCAACATTCACGACAAAACAGGAAATCACAAAAACTCTTATCTGGAAAGTCGGATGTCGGCCAAACTTGTAAAGCTTGCAGCTGGACTCATACTGATATGGGCATAAGGTGATTTCGAAGATTCAGCATATGCACACCCTAGTGGAAGCATGTGGAAATGGAATGAGAGCATTCACAATTGCGACCGGGAGGCATTGCTAGAGCTCCCGCACTCCCAGTTGATTTAGAAGATTTGGCAAATGCGCACCCTGGTGAACGAGTGCGGGATAGGCACCAGAGCATTCGCGATGGTGACTGGGTGGACAAGCTGGAGCTCCCGCGATCACCATAAAGCCGGAGCGGCGCTTTGCTGCGAAGGCCTCAATGCTGCTTGCAGCTTTAAATATTTATTGTTTCTAAAGATACTGATGTGTTTTACTTGAAAACTTAAATTTTTATAGGTTGGTACCTCTTTAAGCAAAAACAAGAGAAAAATGTTTACTTTTTAATACTAAAAGAGACAATTTTTAAATTGTTTTCTGTTTACTCAAGATGTTAACTTTTTTATTTTAAGTGTAAGCCTTCAATTCTTGGACCACTTCAATTTAAGAGAAAAAGGCTTATTAGGCTCTGTTTGCACATTTAAGATGTATTCTGAGCTTTCTGTTTTATTCTGAAATAAAGGCCTTAAATTTATTTGTCTGGGATTACTTTTAAATATGGTAAAAGAGCTTGTTGTTTTCTATAAAGTGCAGTTTGTTAACAGTGAAAACGTAAATACAGGTAGGTAAGACCATAAAAGTCAAATATGGGACTTTTGTTGGGACCTTTTTACTAGGAGGAAATTTTAGTAACTAGACCTCAGCTAGTTTTAATTAAATACCCCTGTTTTAGAATGTGGAGATAGAGATTAAATAATCCCTTATTTCATACACTCTTTAGACCTTCATCCTTTTACCTAACATTCACTTGACTTGCATCTAACGTGCTCCCAATACTGTGTATGTGAATGAGCCAACTAATTCTACCATAAAATTCCAATTTAATCCTTCTTACTCCATAGCCTAACCACGTCACAGGACTGTATAGCAGAGTATTACAGAGGGGTTTTCAGATAAGTCAACGTTCTAAGGCTTTGCATGATGTGCAGCATAAAGGGATTACAAAATCAGTGGTCGGACCTGGCAAAGGACCTGGTTCCAGTAGGGTCAACATGCAATAGTTCAGAGCCTAAGATGATTTACTGGCAAAACATCAAAAACAGACATGGAAGCAATTACTGTATCTATTTTAACATTATATATTTATTAACCACATACAGTTAGTCCTCGGGTTACGACGGTCTCGAGTTACGACGTTTCGTGGTTACGACGCATCTCCCATTTACTATGAACAGCCTTTTTTCAAGTTACGCAGTGGCTGCTGCGGCAGAAGAAAACAGTATTGTACTGTACGCGGTGCAGCGGCGGAGGGATACACAGGCTGAGGGATACAGAGGCGAAGGGATACACAGGCAGAGGGATACAGAGGCAGAGGAATACGTTACGTACTGTAAACGCTCTGGACCGAGGTTGATGGCAGAACCACTGGCGAAGCAGTGGAAAAGACAGGTGGAGGCCTTATGCCGGGTACCCACCAAACGCGTCTTGAGCGTCAAAAACGCTCTTGACGCACCCTTTTGGCTGCTTGTCACCAGAATCTGTTCACACTGAAGACGCGTCTGATGACGCGCAGTGGGAGGAGCGTCTGGCTCCTTTTCCGGATGTTTCTTGTACACCGGGCAGACGAAATCAGCTGTACGTGAGCTTCGTTACTACTTGAGTGGGTTTTCTACGAGTCGAACTGCAGCTCCGAATCTTTGTTGAAATTAAAACGTTTTTTTTTAATGTTTGGGGTGATCGTACGCTCGAGCGGACAGTGGCAACTGTAAAAATGCCAAGTTTCTTACCGGAGGCTGGTTACTTCATGGAGGCTCGTTAGAGTAAGTTTAAAAAGTCCAAAAAAAGTCCAGTCGTTGTTGCGTCATCACATAGCAGAGGCTCTACCGATTGGTTGCTGCGACGTGTCGAGCAGCCAAAGTTCAAATATTTGAACTTTGGCTGCTCGACGCGTCGGCTGCTTCGGACGCGTTGCATGCACGGAAAAGAACTGCCGTGCGCTGCCGCGCCGCTTGAAACGCTCAAAACGCGCCGCTTCACGATTCGCCGCGCCTCGCCGCGTCTCCACATAGACTTTCAATGTAAACCGGCCGCTTCCGCTGCCCGAAACGCGTTTGAGGGGTACCCGGCTTTACTGTAAACGCTCTGGACCGAGGTTGACGGCAGAACCAGCGGCGAAGCAGTGGAAAAGCCAGGCGGAGGCCTTACTATAAATGCTCTGGACCGAAGTTGACGGCGGTTTTACGTTGTATACAGAATACGGCAGATGGACTGCGGTGGATGGCGGTTTTTCGTCGTAAACGAATACGGAATACGGCAGATGGACGAAGGAATACGGCATCATTAGCATACCAGTAGGCCATTAACTCTTTTTTCCCCTTCATTATGGCTCCCAAACATATGTGTTTTTTGATAATTATGTAGGGTACTGTGTTAGGATAGGCTAAGTGCTTGGTAATACAGTACTGTACATGTATATGGTGCAGTATTTACGTATATTTCGACTTACGTCGAAAATCGGTTTACGACGCTGCATAGGAATGGATCTACGTCGTAAGTCGAGGACTACTTGTACTATCAAAATACCTACAATATATCAAATAACCACAAAAGGACTCAAAGCAACAACAAAGAATATTTAAATGTTAGGCTAAATGGTAACTCCCCTCAGGCAGAAGACTGAGGAGCATTAATGTAACCTTAGAGCCAATCACTGAATTTTGACACAGAAAGAAGAGGCATATTTTGATTCATACACCATAAAATTACCTATATTCGGTACTCAGCCCTGCGTCCCCCTTGGCAGTCAGATCTTTGACCGTTGTGTTAACAAACTCCTCCGCTCCTGCTGTATCAGTGGACGCAACCTCTCCGTGCAGAGAAACACTTTTTAACCCAAATCGTTTTTGAAATTTGTCCAACCATCCCTTGCTGGCACTAAATGCAATGCAGTTTCTTGCAGTTAAATAACTGGAAGAAGTACCATTATGTTGAACACATTAAACATTAGTCCCATACCGGGAGTCGAACCCGGGCCGCCTGGGTGAAAACCAGGAATCCTAACCACTAGACCATATGGGATTTTTTTTAATGTTTTTTTTTTTGTCTGATTGCATTTTTTTAACCAAGCTAATGCTATCCATCCATCCATCCATCCATTATCTTTACCCGTTTCTTCCATTTTGGGTCACGGGGGTCGCCGGTGCCCATATCCAGCAATCATAGTGCGAGGGACGGGGTACACCCTGGACGGGTCGCAAGTCCATCACAGGGCCACACGGAGACAAACGAGACAAACAACCATTCACTCTCTCACTTACACCTAGGGACAATTTAGAGTTACCAATCAGCCTAACATATATGTTTTTTGGTCTGTGGGAGGAAACCGGAGTACCCGGAGGAAACCCACGCATGCACGGGGAGAACATGCAAACTCCACCCAGAAAGGCCCCCGGACCGGGTTTTGAACCGGCAACCTTCTCGCTGAGAGGCAGCAGCTCTACCAGCTGTGCCCCCGTGCTGCCCAGACAGGAAACAGTTTGCACAAATAAATGGTGTAAGATCTGACCTCTGCAACATCACATGTGGAGTTCCTCAAGGTTCTGTACTTGGATCAAAGTTATTTATTTTATATGTGAATGACTCTGTAAATGTTTCAGGACTCCTGAAATGTGTCCTTTTTACAGATGATACCACATGTTTTTTGTTTGGGTAAAGATATAGAACATATGTTGGAGTTGATGCAGACAGAATTTGTAAAAATACAAACTTGGTTTAAACTTAATAAATTATCATTAAACTTAGATAAAACTAATTACATGATATTCAGTAATAAAAAGAGAACTGTTGATGTTCCATTTAGAGTAGAGGGTGTTGGGATTTGTAAAGTTAGTGAGGTGAAGTTTTTGGGTGTTATTGATTAAAAACTGACTTGGAAACAATACATAAATTCTGTAAGAATAAAAATAGCTAAATCTATTGCAGTACTGTACAAAGTAAGGGAGTTATTAAATGATAAACCTCTGTATTTGTTGTATAATGCAATAATTGTTCCATACTTAATTTATTGTATTGATGTTTGGGGGAAGTGTGCAAAATAATTACAAATAATATTTTTAGTTTACAGAAAAGAGCTGTAAGAATTATCACCAGAAAGCATTACTGTCACCATCAAGCACATTATTTTATCAACTGAAGTTATTGAAGTTCCATGATTTGGTAGATTATAGTATTTGATCAGTTATATACTAGGGCTCAGATTAACACATTACTTTTAAATATCCAAATAAATTTTGTTAAAAGAGAGAGTTGTTATAATCTTAAGGGGATGGAAATCTTTGTGCAATCTAAATTTCGAACTAGTCTGAAGGAAGAGTCTACCTCAATCCAAGGAATTAGATTATGGAATAATCTGAAGAGTGAAGTTTAAAATGCTAGATCAATGTGTATGTTTAAGAGAATGATCAAGTTGGTTTGTTAAAAAAGAAAAAAACATGAAATAGCTTAATGTGTATTTGTTTGAATTGATGCTTGACAAGGAGTTGTTAATTTAGTTTTTGTTATTTGAAGATTATTATTGTTTGAATTCAGTTTTTGGTAAAAAGGGGTGGATATTATATTTTTTTCTTCTTTCTGCTGCCTTTCATTTTATTTGTGATTGTATATCTTATTGTACTGTATATTGAATTGTTTTGTTTTTTAAAAATGAATAAACTTATGAATAAAAAAGATAAGAACTAAGAAAAACATTGACAAAAATACGCTAGGCACTAATATCATAAAAGCAATACGTTGAACAGCATCACAAACATGAGTCTGTATGAGCAGATGAGTATGAATGAACACAGCAACATGAAACAGATCAGCAGCAACATGTGATTTTTCACAGTGATTATTCTGGTTAGATATTCAAGAGTCCAACAGCCACAGGATATAAGCTGTTGCTCAGTCTAGTGGTTCTACACTTAATGCTCCTTATCCTTCTCCCTGAAAACTGTGTGTGCTGGGTGAGTGAGGTCTTTTATGATGAAGGTGGTCCTCTTCCTGCATCTGGAGGCGCAGATGTCTGTGATGGTGGGGAGACTGACCCCAACAGACTTCTGTGAAGCCTTCCTCCTCTGGTGGATAATTTGAGGGGTTTCACAGTTTCCATGTTTCCTCCTCAGGTGCATAATTTCAGGAATTCCACAATTTCAATGGCTCCTCCTCAGGTGGATCATTTGAAGGATTCAGTTGTACCATATAGAATAGAATATAATAGAATATATCTTTATTGGCATTGTCATTGCACCGAAGCACAAAACATTGCAATTGACGCACACACCGTCCTTGAGAGGGGACGTGTGCACAACATCCGCAGCAATAATTAAATTGCGCCGCAACAATCAGATATGGAAAAAAGGAAGATAGGATAATCAGTGGTATTCAAAAAATATTCTATCACATTTTGTCTTACAGGACATTCTATGATACAGTTAAAAAACTCTACCAGCTCAAGCACAGATAAGACAAATCACATGTTGCATTTTGGTGGCGGAGCAGTGAGATAAAGTCTGTGAACAATTGTCCAGATAGAGCACAGTTCTGCAGATGGGCTCAGCCGGCTATATCTGAAAGCACACAGAGAGCTCTCGGGGGGGGCATCTTTCCAGTGCATCTTTCAGATTGGGTGTGAGTTTTGGCATATTGGTCTTTTCGAAAAACTGAGAAGATAAATTCTTGTTGGTTTGAGATTCTGAAGTATATAAATGGGAATAAAAGTCCTTAAATGCTCTGTTAATTTGTAAATGATCTAGAGTTATGGTTCCGTTCTTTAATTGGATCTTAGGGATGATTTGTTTCGCCGTGGCACCCTTCAACTGATTTGCCAGTAGTTTTCCTGACTTTTCTCCATGTATGTAAAATGATGATTTACTTTTCAAAAGTGATTGTTCTATTGAGTATGTAGACAATAAATCAAACTTAGTTTTGAGTTCTACTTTTTTTTGTACAGATTAGGGCATTTGTTTTGAGCATATTGTTGATCAATTTCTTTTATCTGCTGGGCTAAATCAGTTCTTTCTTTTTGAGATTTTTGCCTCAGCCGGGCGGTATATGAAATGATTTGTCCCCTAAGATAGGCCTTAAGGGTATCCCAAACGGTTGACAATGGGATCCCAGGAGTTCTGTTTATGGATAGAAAGAAGGTTATTTCTTTTTCTATAAATGTAACAAAATCATTGTTTGACAGTAACGTTGAATTGAATCTCCACTGTCTACTCCTTATAGGAATGTCAGGGAGGGACAGAGACAGAGTGACAGGTGCATGGTCTGAGATGACAATACTGTGGTAGTCACAGCTACGGACAGAGGGAAGAAGTTTGTTGTCTATGAAAAAGTAATCGATCCTCGAGTACGAGTGATGAACATGAGAAAAAAAAGAATATTCTCTCTCAGCTGGGTGTAAAAAACGCCATACATCGCACAGGCCATATTTAGATAAAAAGGCACGAATAGTGTGGGACGACCTGCTGGCTGTGGCAGGGTTTGTAGAGGATCTGTCCAAAACTGGATCTAACCAGCAATTCAAGTCACCACTGAGTATCAATGAATATGTGTTTAGGTCCGGGAGCAGTGAAAATAATTTCTCAAAGAAACCAACATCATCCGTATTTGGGGCATAAACGTTAACTAGCACTACTGGTGTGTTGTACAATTTACCGGAAACAATCACAAAACGACCATATTTATCTGAGTTAACTTGAAATGGTTCAAATGAAATGTCTTGACTGATGAGGATCGAGACGCCCCGAGCCTTTGCTCGAAAGGAGGAATGGAAACTCTGCCCGTGCCATGTTTGCAGTAATCGTTTGCTATCGTCACTTCTAATGTGAGTCTCCTGCAGGAAAGCAATGCCTGTATTTAACTGTTTTAAATGAGAAAGCACCTTCCTTCTCTTGACGGGGTGGTTCAAACCTTTGACGTTCCAGCTTGACAACACCAACTGACCACTCATATTACTAATAATTTGTATAAGAAAGGTAGGTAATACAGTCTAATGTGTTGATGGCTGTGCAGTTCTTGGCAAAGTGAAAGAAAATATAAATTAATGGCAGTGATGGACCCCCCACCCCCCTCCCTTTCCCACCCTGGACAGCTGCAAAAAACAGAA